>VYZR01119008.1:21635-31655 GCA_013400675.1 Oxylabes madagascariensis | reverse complement strand
GACTACTGGCCAGGACAAAACTCCACAGAGCTGTCACAACTGGCAAATAACCACTGAGTGCAGAAAAGCTCAGCGCTGAGAATCAACCATTTTACTGATTAAACTTGAAAAAATTAGTGGGTAGGAGACTCAAGTCCCAAGAAACCAGAAAGACAGACAGGGATGTGACCGCTGACACCTTCCAGAGCACATGAGAGCACTGCTGTGTGCCAGATGCAAGAACAGCTCACCTACATCCACTGCTCCAGATGAGTGCCCCTGGCAGGGCAGCCCACCCTGGATACACCTTTCAGCCTCAGCACCTATCCAAGGAAAAGCAGATTGCTACCAAATTTGGATTTCTCCAGCACAAAGCCCAGGTTTAGCATCAGGGAATTAACTTGAAAGTTTTCTCCAGCCCTGAGGACCAGCTCAGAGAACAGCCTCCTGCAACCCTCCCGTGATTTATCCCATGTCTGACATTCCCAAGCTTCCCTCAAAGCAGGGACAGAGCCACAGGTCTGGCCCATTGCACAAAAGTCAGGGCTCCACTGAAAAGATCTATGGAAAACATAAAAAGCAGCATTCTACAACACTCCACAGAAATGGTCACATTCTTCCCTCCTCATTCATCTGGATGCTTTTCTGTTTTGATACACCAGTTATTCAACACTCTGCAGCCTGTCCTGAAGGATCACCAGTGTTCTTCCACAAACCCCAGAAGGAAGGCTGAACGGGAGTTATGGCACACGATTAAGGCTTGCAGGAATCAAGTCAGGCCCTTTATTCCCCAAACTCTGCAAACAGCATCATTTCTGAGCTCACCGCCCTACCCGTAAAATGTGGATAACAGGTGTTTCCTCAATAAAGAACAACCTTACTCCAAAAACCTCCCTTAAAGATACTGAAAGCCTTGCTGAAACACTTGGCACTCAGGGGATCTGCTGGAATATTTCACGCTGCAATGCATACAATAGCAGACTCTTTAAAACCCCGTGCACTCGTGTTTAAGGCAACTTATTGCCCTTATAAGGCCCGAATTTGGAAACTCTGAACGCTGCTATCAGGTCAGCCCAGAGGTGAGCCCAATGCACATATGGCCAACAGGTGAGCAGGGAATGCTGCACCTCAAAGAGGCTCCCTGGAACCCCTGGAAGCAGCAAAAATTTGGCATAAGCTCACCCTTGTGGGAGAAGAGCCATTTTATGGATGGAGGTTTTATATGGATATATAAAAAATATATGGATGTGGATGGAAGTTTAACACATGCCCTTATAGCGCATATAGTGAAGTAGGAATAATAATTTTTTCTCCAGTTATAACACGTACAATTATTTAAAGGGAAATGTAAAAGTGTTTATTTTTATTGGGGGTATTCAGAGTTTCTTCTATTTCTCTCAAGGGTATTTAAAACGGATTTACTTTTACAAAGATGTTTTTTGAGTGTCTGGTGTTCCACACAAAGCTGCATGCCCAGAAAGCTGCCTCATGGTGAGCTTCATTGCTCAATCCAATGTAAGAAGAAAACTCAGTTCAAGTGTGTGTGATGCTGATTGTCCTCATTTGGAAAGAATAGCCAAAATTTAAATTCTAAATAGATTTTCTGAGACTGGACTGGAATGGCTGTAGCTAAAATCCTGGAAGCACAGATCTGTGCTAAGACCCAACATCAGGCATAAGAGAGAACTATAGCCTTTAACTGTGTTTTTCTCATGTTATAGATGAGTCTGTTTATGTCCCAACTCCAATCCCTAGAGAAAGTTAATATATTTATGCTGATATTCTCAAACCCAGGTTGGAATCTAACTAAATTATGACTCAGATAAGGTTTTTTCTTATTTTCCTGGAAGAAAGAAAAGACACTAATGGAGCTTGTTTGCCAAAAGAAAACTTTCTAAAATTGTCAACAGATTTTAGAATCGGTGCCACATTTTTGGTTGAAAATCCTGGCACCATTTTTCAATCTGTGGTCTAAAAACATTTTTTAATATATTCTTCCATCTGGTTTAGACACAGTATAATAACTATAGACATGTGAAAAGGCAAGAGGAGGAAGCTTTTTCTTAATTTAGGAATCACACATGCAGGAAGAAATAAATGTGCTTTTAAGTGTCCCATTTTTGTCCTGATGTCCAGTATTAGGACAGATTGTATCTGATTGTATCTGTGCAGCAAACAGGTCACAGGATTTTCTTAGAAAGTATTTATAAAGTGAAAGGAAGGGGCCTTTGTGCCATAAAGCCAAGTTTGATTAGATCTACATAAAATGTTTATCACAGCTTATCTTTTATTCTATGCACTTTTATCACTTGCCATTATTTGTAAGGTTTTATATTATGTTTGCATCCTGCAGCTTCAGCCAAGCTAGAAATCCTCTTCCTCCCCCACCACAGGCTCTGTTCAAATGCAACATGAGACGTTCCCTTCAAGAGCTTCAAGTATAAACAGATGAGACAGACGATAGGTGGGAAGAAAAGTTGACCCAGAAAATTGTAACAATGCCTCAAAACCATGCAGCAGGTCGTGAGGAGAGCTCCTGTCTCTTACATCTGGTACAATACACGTGGGGTGCCTCACTAGGCACCAACCCACCTGCAAATGCCAACAGCATTCAACCAGGAAAAAAAACCATCACAATTTCTTTAAAAATTATTTTCCTGATATAGTTATTTAGTTGCTGGTATCTGCATTAGCCCACCTGCAGCAAAACGGCATTTTGAGCTGAAAAAAAAAAAATATATAGCAGTAATAATGTGCTGAGAACTTGCTGTTGTTTCCACTAATAACAAAAAGGTCAGGCTTGAAAGGCCACAGCTACTATTGCTGTATTTCTAAGCTAAATGTGTTTTGTTTTTTTTTTTTATTTTACATACATTCATAAAAAGAACACAAAGCAGGAGTTGAATTATCACAGAAGAAGAATAAAAAATAGAATTTGAGCCCCTCACAGCCAATCTGTTCTGCTCCTGCAAGGAATATACAACCAAGTGTATCCCAAAGTCCCATCTCCTCTCCAGATGTCCATCTTTTCTTGCACTTAATTCTGGTCACACTGATGCCTGAACCAGAAATAAGGGAAAGGGAAAATGAAAACAACTGTTATGCCTCCCTCCCATGAAGAACATCCTGGGGGGTACGAGGAGATAAAGAGGGCCCCACACTCTGTATGAAAATCATGTAAGGAGCCAGCTGCACGTAAAATCCTTTCCAAAAGTTGGCAAAAGTCCATTTATATAAATGCTTTCTGGAGATCAGATGAGCAATATGCTACCAGACCCAGAAAAAACAAATATGGTCAATTCTCTTCTCCCTTACTGTTACACCAAAAAATGTCCAACTGTGGTACAGAACATGCCTGCAAAGGCACAGATTCAAGCTGAGGAGCTCATTTTCATTGCTTTTTAAATTTTAAATCAGCTTCTAAAACTTTAAAGGTTCAAACAAACAGCAACAAAAAATGTACATCATCACAAAAAAACCCCAAAACAAACAAACAAACCAGGAAAAAAGTACCCAAACTTTTGTGTTTTATTAATAAAACACAAGAAATGTATGAAAGTGTCATGGTTTTCCATATAGTGATGCTAAAAAAAAATGCTGAAAGAGAAACAAACTTAATATGAAACTTTATCTGTGAAAGTTTTTAAGGAGGGATGAAGAAATGGCCACTTGGAGGAGGATTTGGATACTGAAGACGTTGGCTGATTGGTTTTGCTTTGAACCAGCCAGAACACCCAAGAACCAATTTATTGCTCATTTCACTGAACCGGAGGTTTGTGTTCCTCAGCTCTGCACGAGCTGTTTCAGGAAGCCCTGAGGCTGCAAAGTGATGCTGGCACCCTGGGAAGGTGCCTAATCCAGCTGGGCCACTGCTCAGCAGCACTGCTGAAAACAGGCTGCCCTTCTGCACCCAGATGTCTTCAATTTGTCAGGTTGGGTGTTTCTGTGTGGTTTTTCTCCTTGCAAAAGCCTAAGTAAGGGATTTCCACAGCCAACAACTGCTCCTCTGCACTTCCAGAGCCCAGAGCAGCATTTCACTGTAGGAAAAGCAAAGCTCTCGTTCTGCCAAGGGGATGCCAAACGCTGACCTGCACCACATCCCAGAACCAGGCACATTTTTCCTTTCTGGCTCAGCATCCAGCAGATCTAGCCCCAGCTGCAGGGAGCCCAGCTGGCCTCTCCTCCCCACAAGATTCAAATCCTCTTCCTGCACGTTTCCCAACGGGATTTCCCCACGTCTTTGAGGAACAGGAGCTGCTCAGAGGGTGGACCATGGTCTCTGTGAACCTGAGGGGTGAAGCCCAGCCCAGCAGCCTGAGTTTGGCCAGGCAGGCTGGGTGCCAGCAGCATCTGTGAACAGATACCACCAGTGTCCTCTCCTTGCCTGACAACCCCGACAAAGAACTGGCCTCAAATCAATCCCATCCCTTGTGGTGTCCAGGGATGCACCCTCCAGGAAAGGGGAAATCCCCTCCTCAAGTGGAAGCTGAACTTCAGGCTGCAGGACTGGCCCTGTAACTCTTCTACAGAGCTGGCTTGTTCTGAGGGAAATGTTCTGTAGGTATAGAACTGTCAAACTGTCAAATATTGGATTGTCAAATTCCCACTGAGCTCCTTTACTTAAGTGAGTTCTCTTAGGACAGTACTGAAGAATTGCTATTTATTAATTTGGATACCAGCCCTTGATGCACTGTTGCAGCAATTACACCTGTGGGGTGTTCTTTATTCTAAATGAAATCCAAGCATTTTTATTGCTGGCTAGTTAGGCAAAGTTCATTTTTGCTACAGGAAAATGTAGCCCTCTTCAAATAACCCATCACACAAGTGGCTCTTACAGTGCATCTGAGAAGTACCACATGTGGGGTTATTCTGGACCAACAACAAGAATATATATGGAAACTTAAAAAAAACAAACTGAACAAAAAGACACATCAGCCATCCTTGTCATTTTTTACATCCCAGTCTGGACATCCCACAGCTGCATTCATCAGGAAATGTGGCAGAGACGGATGGAGACAGAGTGATGCAGACCCCACAGCATCTGAATTTCCCAAGTTGTAACCTGACAGAATGATTTACTCCTCTTTTTACAGAAAAGTTCTAAAAAGGGACAATATCAATGTCAAGACCAACTTAAAAGTGTTCAGCAGTTCACAGCCCACTCACAGTTTTTTGATTTAGCTGAGATATTCAGCTATCTCTCACTGCATAATAAAATTTGCTGTCACACCAAGGTGTTTAGGACAGCGTAAGATTCCCCTCTTCTAATACCCTGTGACATGGGTTGCCCTAAGATTTTAAGTCATGTATGCTTCTACCAATTACTGCTTCCTGCAGATGGCTCTCATTCCAATTCAATTCCATTCATATAAAAGTAATTACTGATACCTTTTTAGGCATCATCATATTAATAAAGGTGTGAAAGAGGAGACAAGTTTTATTAAGGATCTAGTTTTATTATTTCAAAAACATTTCTTGTTATTCCAACTCTGGTTAGGAAGCCTTGACAGCTCCCTGGAGCTAACTGATTAATAATCATTGCCAATTGCATTTTAAATTTTAATTTTGGCTTTGGCTGACTAGTCTAAATGATTCCCTAGAGCTACAAAACTCCTCACCAGTACTCGGAGTATTTGGGCACTGGATGAATAGTTTGAATGTGTTTGAGGAAGTGAGTAGTAGTGTTAATTCTCCAAGATCTGAATTTTATGACACAGAGAAAACATAAAACATCCCTTTTGCCTTTCAGCCATGTCAAGAACCTAGCCTGAATGAAGGAAGATGGGTGAGTACAAAATGCCTTTTCTCAAAGCCAGAAGGAGGGTTAAGGATGGGATGCCTGGGCTGGGAGCCAGGAGTGAGGCAGGGAGTTTGGGGAGCCAGGGGAGAGCAGACTTCAGAAGCTGGGAGAAAAAGCTGTGCCTCACACTCCTTCAAGGCAACCCCCCTGCAAATCAAATATTCCCAAAATAAAGTAAATAACCCCTGCCATCTGCTTTTAGTTAAAAACTATCAAGAGGTAGTTTGTTGTAATACTTATATGTGAAATGGATTCTTTTAATTATTCTGGTTTTATTTGACCTGAACAGTGCCAAATTCTCCTCAAAGACAAATGGAAAAGATCAAAGTGCTTGTGTGAGGTTTTGAGCAGTTCAGTAAGGAGTGAAGATGTCTCCTTATTGTCAGGATACAGTCCTGAAGCAGACTGGTCTGTTATTAAAGACTTCTGAATCTCCCTAATATATCTTGCAAGGTTTCTGAAAGAAGTATCAGATGAAATAATATATTAAAGCTGCTTAATTATTCAATTAGATGCAATCTCTTTTGTACAATGCTATGGAAAGATGAAAGCCATATCTCAGTGATAAATATCTAATGGCTACATTTAATAAACTGTTAAGAAAATTCATTTATACTAAATTTTATTTTACTGGAAGTAAGTTATTAAAAAAGGAGACATTAAATGTTCTTAACCAGGTTTGGAAATCAAGATGCTATTTTACGGGAAAGGGAAACAGACAAAGAAACCGTAACTATTTTTATATGAGTATTCGTGGATTTAATACATGTAATCTAATTTTCCCCATCTGAGGAAGCACTTTGCAGTCCAGCAGTCAAGTATTGCTAATACAACTTACATTTGTGACAACATATACGTGAAAAATTTTAGAAGTTTTAACCATCCTGTTGATAAAATTATCGGTAAATAAAAGCAAACTAAATTTTGAAAATAAAAAAATAAAAAAATAAACAAAAACAATTCACCAAGAATGCATTGGAAGTCTCCTCAGGCATGTAAGTCATCTTAAGTGCCATCACAGCACTTAAGATGCCATCCATGGCACGAGAACCATACATGGCAAACCTGGGAATTTTTGTTCCTAGTTTTATCAGCAGCAAGGAAGGGGAATAAAGCTGCTTTGGTCACCTGCAGCAATACCAGGAAGGACACCCCAACCACGGAAGGCAGAAACCTCTCCCAACATAGCCAGGGAAAGGTTTGGAGTATTAATCCATTAACCCTCCATGCCCACCAGAGACCAGTGGCCTCCAGGACCGCCTTGGGATGTCACTACAGAACAAAATCCATGCAAACTTCACTTTCAAAAGAAGGAATTGAGAAAAATCCTGCAGGTCTGTTGGGAGCAGACATTGGTACAGGGTCAAAGAAAACAGAGCCTGTGCTCAGATGAGAAGAAAGTTAAGTCTACTTTTCCTCATCTCACTTCTCTGAAAGGAGACCTTTGGACAGTACAGGGACTTTGGTGAGCCACAAATTTCATCACTGTTTAATTTATCACCAGAAAAATGGGGTAACATAACACTTTCTCAAAAGCTGTCATAACGAGAGTAAATAAATCAGTGTCAAAATAATTTCCATTTATCAAAACACAGTTGTGATATGCTATCAGGAAAAGTATTATGGAAAAGCAAATTATCATTACTATGGCAGGGAGAAGATAGAGACAGTGTGTTTTAAAAAAACATATAAAAATCTCTTTAAAGACAGAGCTGAGCAGTCAGGTATTTTCAGTTGATCCTGTAAAAGATAGATACCAGATGAAAGGATTTGTGAATTCATGTTAATGATGTTATTAAATACACTATTTCCATATGAGAATGTTTGAACAAAATGCCCAAGTAAATATTTTGACAGCTTTGTTTCACACTGAAAAAATGGTAGAAGTGCANATTTATTCTGAGCATTGTGTCAGATCACTAACACTTCATATTTAAATAGATATTGAAGACCAGCTAATATATAAATCCTTAATGGATTGAGTTAGGCAAGCTCCAGGCCTCTGCCATGCTTGTACAAAGAAGTTGTCTCACTCCCATAGTTTTATTAAAATAAAACACAACCTGCAGTGGAGCTGACAGCTGAGCAGTCAGGTATTTTCAGTTGATCCTGTAAAAGATAGATACCAGATGAAAGGATTTGTGAATTCATGTTAATGATGTTATTAAATACACTATTTCCATATGAGAATGTTTGAACAAAATGCCCAAGTAAATATTTTGACAGCTTTGTTTCACACTGAAAAAATGGTAGAAGTGCAAAGAGACAGAAGGTTCCAAAGTAAATCACTCTGCAGCTTTTACTGAAATATGCTTTGAGAGGTGTACTTGTGACCTTCCATAAAATTAATTCAAAGATTTAGAAAGACAAATCATTTTATTTAGAGCCATAAAGCAGGATTAGAGTTCCCTATTCCATTTTTCTTCCTTTGTTAAATTTAGTGACCATTTATGGTTATGGAAATTAGAAAAGAAATCTCTTTCCTCTGCATAAACTAAATAGGACAATGAGATTTTGAAAGATGGAACAGCTACTGACTCTGACTGAGGAAAATTTACCATGGACCTGGGCTTCCCTTTCTCTCTCCACTCAAGCCATATATTAGCGCTTATCAAAGGGGTAAGAAAGTGACTCCAAACCCATTCCCTATAGAAAGTCCTTTATCCAGGATAATATTAACAGCTAAACCATACAAGGTTTAGTTCAGGGAAAGTTGTATGAGTCCAGCTGCTCTTCCAAAGCTCAGCTGAATGAGTTGCATCATAAGCATTTACTAATTTGGCTGGAAAATCACGCAATCATTGATGCTTCTAAAACTTACTTCTGAATGAGCTGAAAATACCACAGAAATACTTGCAACACCTCCGAACTTCCAGGCATAACCAAGTTTAAAAAGCTTAAACCTGACATATCAGAACCTCCCAAACACCTCTTTTGTCTCTAGAAACCAGAGCGGCTTATCCAACGAGCTGGAAATGGCAAAACACATCCAAAAATATTTGTAAGTACCTAGGATCTTCACAATTCAATCCACAACTGTGGAGATGACTTGCTAGAGATTATTAGACTGAAATTATTTTACAAAGTGATTCTGTCCATCTGGAGCATTTCCAGGATAGTATTACAGATACCCAGAATATATTGCTAAGGTTTGTTTTCTTCCCAGAAATTCTTGGTAAAAATAGCTAAGATTGGCTCTGAGCCACTTAAAAGGGGTTTTTTGTTGCTGTTCTTTCTTTTGGTTGCTGTTTTTAGACTTGTGTAGTAAATGATTCTATTATTTGCCAGCATTACCTTGAACTGACAAGTTTATCTTTAGCAGCAGCTCAAGAAGCCTCAGCGCCTGCTCTGGCTCTGGAAGTGGTGTCACTTATAAATCAGCACCATGCAGTGCCTGAGCTCATCTGCAGAGAGCCAGAACTTCTTAATTCAGGCTCATCTGAGCATTAACCTGGTTATTCAGTTTCCAGATCCAAGTATTCCTGCACAAGCACTGTCTTCTGTTCAGTGCCAGTGCAGGCATCTCTTCAACATCTGCATTGCAAAATTGGATTTAAATGGAAGACCTTTCTTTTGGTATGCACTCTTCACACAAAGTCTGGCTCACGCACTCTGGATAGCTGTATTATTTATAAGAGGAAAAAGACCAGAGATACAGATAAGGAACAGTAATCTGCATGATATCACTAAATTAAGAGTAAGATATTCATGTGCCTCTTGTAAAGCAGTGAAATTGTTGTATTAGAACCATAAAAAGCAGCAAACCCAGCAAGAAGTTAATAACAGTTTAAAAGCAATTTCTGCAGAATCTGACATCCTGTGAATGTCATGTGGGGGTTAGAAAAACACTGGCATGTCTCCAACACATATCTACATATCACTTGCCATCAAGATACAGAAAAGTGAATCCAGAAGTCAATGACTGTATCACAGGGAATGAAAATCATCGACTCAGGCTGCCACNTCTTTTATTGTTCAGAAAATTCAATGTGAAATCTCAACATTCTATGGCTCAAAGATTAATCCAATGCTGTTGCCCACAAAGCAAAGCCAGAGTGACAGGGAGCAGGGAGGAATCACAGAGCCTCAGTCCCTTCTGCACGGTGCTGGAAGGCAGCTCCAGAAAAACCCCATTTGTTTCCAGGTATCACATTTCCAGAAGGATCACTGGCACAGGAGTTCAAGGAAGAGCAACAGAGCACGTCAGGGACTGGAAGGAGCAGTGGGAGAGGAAGGATCTG
>VYZR01119008.1:0-17858 GCA_013400675.1 Oxylabes madagascariensis | reverse complement strand
CCTTTAAAATGAGCAAGATCTGCCCAAGTATTAACATCAAATGGAAAACCTGCAGCTTTACAGACACGCTGCTTTAGGTCAAGGAGAGGAATCTCACTCAGAGGCAGGTCAGGCCCTGGTAGAAATTAAGAGTCAGGCAATATAGAAACTTGGAGAAGTGCTAAAACAAATTCATTGATCTCTAGAGTATTAGGAAAAGTGCAAGCCTTTGAAATCAGATAGCAGCAAGTGCCTGCCCAAGTTCATGTAAAACAGAACAACCCCAAATGCAAATTTATCCTGTATCTGACTCTGGATTCATGAGGCTTCTTATGGAACTAATGAATATGACAAAATGACTAAAAGCATGTAGGAATAGATTAATTACATCCATAGTTAATGCTTGCCCCAGAACCTTTAAAAAATAGCCCTGGGATTATTAAAGCAAAACTATTCCCCTTCACTATTACCCTAATCTTTGAGGAAATGCTGCTCTTTCAACCTTAAAGGCCCAATTGTCTGGGAATTCAGGAACACTGCTGTGTCTAATTACAATGGTTTCTCTTAAGCTCACACACTATTTTTGTTACTGGCTAATTGAGATGCATCACTTGAGCAGTTCTCCAATATTTTATGAAATTCAAGATAACTGATGAGTTTAGATATATGCTGCACCTTCCAATCAGGAAGGAAACTTGATCTCCATTTTGGAGATTGGGGGAAGGAGAAATACCATTAAATGCTAATGTTAGTTGCTACCCAACCCAAGGATTCAGTCTCTGGAGGAAAAAAAAAAAATACCTGTGTATGTTTAGATTTCTAGTTTATCCGTTGCTCTTAATATCTAAAAGCTTAAGCTGTTGATGGTGAAACATCAACACCAGTGCCAAGTTTGAAATTAATACCAGGCCAGCAGCAATGGTAATGACTTAAATTCAGAATCAAGTGTCAAAAGCCATCACTGACCCTGGCTAAAAAAGTAACCTGTGAGAGGTTAAAACAACTTCAAAAACATGAATCAACAAAGGAAACTAAATGTGACATGAGCCTACTCGAGGTACTTTAAAATTAGAAACCGGTTTTCAACATTAATGAGCACGGCTGTGTTTGTGCAGAAGCTCCTCCAATGGAGCCACCTGCCCCAGGAGGGGTTGGATGAATGGGTCTGTGATGTCCTGAAGGGCCACCATCATCTGAACTGTTTGGCCACAAATCTCAAATGTTGCTGCCCGCTTTACAGCCCAACACCAGCCTCTCCTGGTTCCTTCAAAAATCAGAAACTTCTGAGTGAACATTTATCTACCTCTTGATTCCCTTCTCCAGATGGCCTCTACTCCAGAACAAGTAAAAACTTGATATACTTTCTACATGTTATTTCTTAATCTACATCTATATAATATATGACACATATTTAAAAATATCAAACTATTAAAAAAAAAAATGCTTCCAGCAACACCCCTTGGATTTCTGTGTTCTTTGAAAGAAAGAACAACATTTCAGCTTTAAAATCTCCCAGGCTTGGCACTGCTTGTAATAAAGTTTGACTGAGGACCAGGATCCGTTTTCATTCTGCAAACCCAGCAGATAAACAACTGCCCTGGGTTGTCCAGGGCTGTCAGCAGTGCTGCCACCACACTCAGCAAAAACCACCTTGGGATCTGCAGAGTCAGACGATTTCCTCACGCCATGGGAAAATCTGCCTGTCTCTCACTTTTCTGTTTCTGTTACATGCCCTTAGTTTGTATTATTCTAGAAGCGTCTTTTTACTTTAAAGAAATCTCTGACATCCTCTGAATCTTGCCTGAATTCAAATTAGGCAATGAGACAAATAAGACCTACATAAAGAAAAGTGATATATACAGTATGGCATAAATAATTTCAAAAAAAATTGTACTTCAGCACCTTATTTTTCAAATTTTAGCACACGATAAACAGTATTGCAAGGCTTAGGTGATACACAGCACACATCCAGATAATAATATCTATTATTTCTAATTCAGATGATACGAATCTTGTCATTTTACATTCCTTTAGTGAGGTCTTTTCAGATCTCTCCCTATTCCTTTGATGGGTGATGGAGAAATCCATATGTGCAGATCCATATGGCAATGAACTTTCCAAGCCAAACACAAGAACAGCAGCTTCCAGGAGAGGGTGGCTTGCCAAGACAAACAAGTTCTGCCAACATTTTAACACCACAGAAGGTCAGTTAGGTTATAATTAAACCTAATTACCATTCTCTAGAATTGCAACATCTTTTCACTTGAAGTCACCTAATGCTCAGAAAAGGATGAATTTTTATTCTAGATTTTCCAAGAATCACAGTGATGAGTCAATCTAATATTCCCCTTAAATCTGAATCATCACTTATCCTCATAAAGAAACGAGGCATGTCATCATTAAAAGGAAGAGATTTGAGCACTTTATTTAGCCACTAATACTCCGTCTCTCCTGCTTTTCCCCACTCCTCTGCAGTAATTGTACAGGGTGTTTTTCTCTTCGGTTCAGTACCACTCTGGGGGTTTTCCATTATTTCACTTTTTTTTTTTTTTTCTTTTCAGAGTTTTATAACCTTTCTGCTTCAGCTCCCTCCTTTTAATCCACTCTCTATCTTCCGATCTTCCTCTCTGCTTCCTGGGCAAGCTGGGGTCTGACAGCAGTAACTTTTCTTTGCCAACTGCTGCCTTGGAAGAGAACTGTGCTGGGAACCACCTGAACTCATCTAACCAAGGAAAAGATGAGATAAAAATTGGTAAAGCAAAGACTTTTCTTCTCTCCCTCTTTCCTTTTCACACAGGCCAAGAGAAAGTGAGAGAGGGGGGAAAAAACCAGGAGCCATTTGGCTGCTTTTCCTCCATCAGGAGTGCAAACCTGGTCATGCTCAGCCTGGTTTCGTTCAAATGAGCAAGGAGCCGAAAATCCTGGGCTATCAAAGTCACCCAGCTCACAGAGGGACACCCTTCAGCTCCTCAGGTACAGAAGCTGAGGGCTGCAGTTTGAGCTGGCATCAGCTGCTGCTGCATGCGGCCATGCCATGTGCATGGCGACAAAAGCCTCTCCCAGCTAGGATGGCCTCCCAATAAAACAATCATTTGATTTCTCTGGAGACTGAAAAGCATCAAGGACCATTTCTTTTTAGCTGGAAAACTGGAAGAGCTGCTCAGCTTGTGGCACGCTGTGCCAGCAGCGGGGACCCCAGCAGAGGGGCACGGGTTGGCAGCGCTGCCGAGGGGAGCCAGAGCCCCGATGCAGTCCTTGGGATGCGGCTGCACTGCTGCAGGGCTGCTCTGCAAGCGCCAGGAAGAGCAGGATGCAGTGAGCAGCCCTGCCCTGCGCACTCTGTGCCTTATTCCCTGCCCTCAATGCTCTCTTCATTAACTCCCCTGGACTGACAGCACGAGGCACAGCTTTGTGCAAGTCACCCCGCGCCTCGCACAGCTGCGCTCTCCTGCTGCAAACAGGCCCTCAATAAATAAAAATGACAGCTTCAGTTATCGTATGGTACATCGAGTTCCACCTGTCCTACAGGAGATGCACATGCCACCAGGCAGTCAAGAAGCCACTTCACTTACCCACACTTATGTCATGTCAGGCTTTTACCGTGGGTGGGGCAAAACACAAATCCACGGCACTCTTTTGTTTACTTCCAATTATACTAATCTCTTGCATCTATAAGATTTATTTATCCTCCCACAGATTATTCATGCCTGTAGCCCTGCAAAAACATGTAGACCGAAATCCTTCACCCACTCAATATGCTGGAGAGAGTCCAATGGGTTTCCAGAACCTGGATTTTCGTTTCCCTTCCCCAGCTAGTATATTACTTCTTGGATTCATTTAAATCTAGTTATTTCTTTTGCAGTCTTGCTGGGTTGAAAAGAGGTCTGAGGTGTAAGAGCACTATGCTGCTTTTCTGTAACTAATAGTGGTTCAAGATAGTCCAGGCACATTTGGGGCTAGAATGGTGACTATGGCTATGTCACTCTTTGACTATGGCTATGTTTGCTTGGCAATTCAAGAAGTTCGGCATCTTATGACTACCCCTGTTAAGTCTACAAAATTCAAATTGTTGCTGAAATAATCCCTCACAACCTATTGCTGCACATACAACCCACAGACTCTGTATGACAAGACCAAATGACAGAGCCGGTTTTCTATTTCATGGTAATTTGGTACAGGTTAAGTGAAACGCTAGAATCAAATTTGTTCAAATATTAGTTCAAATATAATTTCATATTCTCCCATGTCACAAGGCAAAAATCCATACAGATAACAGTGGAATAAGAAGCAAAACCCCACAGCTTGTTCCTTTACTTTCCAAACCTGAAATCTATTATCTGGAGATCCACCATTTACCAGAGCACACATACCAGGGAGCAGGCTGAGCAGATGGTTCAAAGCTAACTGTCAATCAATTGCAGTTCAAAACAGTGGTGAACTTCTCCAGCTGTTTTCCAGATCAAAAATATTATTGTCATTTTGCTATCGCTGCATGCTGAGGGTTATGTAACAAAAATGCACATGTCCCTCTGCCTGGAATGCAATTAATTTCCTCCCTTCCCACTGTGAGTGGTAAGTAACAATTCAGACAGTCTGTATGCTTCAGTTTTGAGCATGGGCAGGGATGCAACCCTGGAATTATTCCACGTGGTAACCCACTATTTGTAACATGCCAGTCTTCTGGAGGTCTTACAGCCAGGGTGTATTTACAGTTTGGAAAAAAATAAACATTATCTTCCTGTTTATACACGACCTCTTTACTGTCTGTGGGGTACCCTGCCCTGAGCACTTCAATGCAGTTCTTTAGCTTAACCATAGACTTTTCTTTATACTGGAATTTTAAGTCTTCTAATAAGTGTGCTAAGTGGGTGAAAGGATTGCTTCCAATCTGAAATCAACCACTATACTTGCTCTACACTCTGGTATGCAAAAATCAGGCATTGTACACTATTAACTTGAAAATAGCAGCAAAATCCCATCTTAATCTACAAATATCCAAACATCCTGCAGGTGGTTAAATTCAGACTCTGCAATGCTTAACCACTCCATGGAATTTGCTTATATAAAGAGAACGACTAGAAGTCCTTTGCCTAGGACAGAACACTCAAAAAGAAGCAAAACTCATTTGCTCAATGCAATCTTTTTTGCAATGTGCCTTTCATCACAACCATAAGATCTTCAGGACAGGAGCTGCATTTCTATAAAATGTTTGCACCATACTTAACTTCTCTGTGTTGTTGCTGTAATAGAAACACAATGGGGCGATCACCCTGTCCTCCAGGGTGTCAACTGAGATGAAACATTAACCTAGCACTTAACTGCAGCAATTTCCTTTAATGTGTTATTGCTTGGTACAGCTTGTTCTGGGTTACTGGTTTACAGCTTACTTCTGTAGGCAGCACCTGCAGTGGTTTTACTGTTCTTACCTGGTTAAATAGGCCAGAGCCCGCTCAGATCCCGATGGCTTTTTGGGCTCCACCTTTTTAACGGAGATTCCAGCTTCCCTCATCAGTTGTTTCTCTTTCTTCTTGCGCTCTTTCTTTAATTTTCTTTCCAGTTTTCTCTTTTCCTCTGGAGTAAGTTCTTCCTCTTCCTCTGCAATAAGGTCTTCCTCTTCTTTTGTAGCCTGAAATAATTAACATTTAAATGAAGTGTTTATCTTTCTATAGGAAAGTGAACAAAATATGCATAAATGTAATTAAAGGGCACAGGTAATATTTAAAACCAGAAGGTTCAGGTTTCCTATTTTCACTTCCATCACCTCTCTGCTATGCCCAACTCCTAGAACTGCAAATGCTGCACTCACAGAGATCTGTTGAACTGCCCTCCATAGATGATGATACTGCAGGAACCTGAGCACCTTCCACCTATGTATTAAACATAATTTCTAACAGTTCTTGTGCTGTTTGTTCTCCCACACTCAAACCTGAGGAGGGCATGTGAACAGCAGAGGTTGTTTCATGGCAGATGGAGGGTTTGGATGTTTTTTCATCACATTTCAGTGGGAGCAGTAGGGTT
This sequence comes from Oxylabes madagascariensis, assembly GCA_013400675.1. NCBI lineage: Eukaryota > Metazoa > Chordata > Aves > Passeriformes > Timaliidae > Oxylabes > Oxylabes madagascariensis. The sequence goes on along the minus strand of VYZR01119008.1, from coordinate 11,861 downwards.
TCCTTAAGATCCTCAGTTTGTGTTTGTTGTGTAACCACTTCCCTGGACTGAAAAAACCTCTATCTGCCATGCAGAGGCTTCATCTCGAGTATGCCAAGGGCAAAGATGTGACAATTTCCTCCTTCATCCAAGACCCCTTGGAGATCCTTTAGCAATCTTGAGGAAACATATACACAATCTTCAATAAACATACACAGATACACATCTCACAAAGGTTGAAATTCCTTTAGGTTTGCACATAGAACAGTTTAGTATTCACATCTAAAACCATATTACCATAAGTATATGCATCGGTATATCCCAAATGAAAATAAATATTTCACATACAGATGAAGTGCTATAAATAGTTTATCTGACTATAAACACCGAGTTTATCCTGAAAAATCCAGTGTGAGATTACGCTGTGTAGACATAAAATGCTGTTCCATAGCAAAATGAGATTCATTCCAGGCATTCCCAGATGTCTGAGGGAGGTACCTGCCAGGTAGGGTCCTCTGCTAGAGCCTGGGACACCCATGGAGGCCAATTGTGTGAGAAAGAAATGCTCTTCCTCCTCTTCCTGCTCCCCCCTCACCTGTGCAAGGAACCTGTAGCTGAAACCTGAATGCACAAGAAGATCAACTGCTTTATGGCAAGATTGGTTAGAACAACTTTGTAAGTTCACAAATCCTACATTAATTTGTGTCAGTCGAGTGCTTTCAAACACAAATCCAGACACAGAGCTAAATAAGGTTATTCATGCTGACATTCAACCAAAGAATGTTAAACAAGGCAATACCTGAACACAATCTTATTTGCCAAAGACACCTGTTGGGGTTTAAACATTTGTTCAGTGTCAATTCACCTATCATCTAAACTGACTGACTCATCTTTTCAACTTGGTGTTTTCACAGACTGAAGAAAGGTTAAGAAAGCAGAAATCAGAACTAATGGAAGTAGGACACTAAAGTGGAGTTGTTTTTTCTTGTTTAAAATACTTTTTAGGTACTTTTATGGAAAAGCCAGCATTCATTGCAAACACATGCAGAAAAGCAACATATGTTGAATTAGTATAGAAGACGTTTTATAGTTCATGCTGAGAACAAAATAATATTTAGGGCGATGGTAGAATTGAATTGTTGCACAGGAAACAACGTTTTCATTTGAAAAGCCACCCTGGTACTCACTAAAATAACAATCCAGCCACACAAAGCCCTAGAAAACACTGAGGGTGGTCATTTATAAAGTGTTTGTAAAAGATTACTACAGCAGCTGTCCAACAGACGACACACTACAGTTAATCTTCTTTTAAAAATAATGTAATGAATTTGTTTACTTTTCTGTGAGCCATGAAGCTTTCAAATAAAGTGACTGTGGCACATCATTAGAGCCAGTCTGATAAAGAGGCCTCTGCTTCTTCATACTTACAGTAAATGCATATCTTGGTAACTTCCCTTCCCCCCCCCCACATTCCTCGCATTATCAAAAAGCTTTTTATCCTTCTCCCTGACCACTCCATTAAAAACAAAACAAGTTGCTCCCTCCCTGTAGGTTCCAGCGTAAATACCAAGCCCTAGCAGCGTTTGTTTCCAGCATGGATGGGCCTTGGGCTGTCTGGCACAAGAGCACTGCTCTCCTGCAGGGCTGTCCCAGCAGGGAAGAGTCAGGATTCACAGCTGGAGGTACCTTCTGCTGGCCCACAGCATCCTGCAGGGAAAGCTGGATACATCAGCTTCTGCCTGGGACTCCCAGCACAGGTACTGACAGAGTCCTCACAAAAGCCCACACAACTTCTCTAGTTCCAAATATGCTTTTAACCATCCACGTCAACTTGATTAATTTAGTAGGATGTGCCACAGTCTGTCCTAGACTGGTTTTAATTTGAAAACCTCAGGTTTTACGTGCTTCAGAAAATACCTGCATTTGGTCCCTACTGAAGTTGAGGGTGATTTTATCAGTGAGGGTAATTTTATCAGTGAGGGTAATTTTATCACAATTCATATTTAAAAAAACCCCCTTCCCCCAAACCTGGAGACTTGAAAGAAAACAAAACAAAACCAAACCTTCCACTGGAATTTAAATCTTAGCTATATTTATTATTTATTAATCCATTGATGCATCTCTTCTTTCCTTAAATGAACAGCCTGAGTTTTTAATTTCGTTTTCCCCAAACCATTAGTGTGACTGTTCATCTGGAAGATGTTTGTGACTCAATTGGATTAAGAGTTTTAGTGTTATGTCATTATTTAAACTAAAAAACTCAAACCAACAGGACTTCATTGTTTTGAGGTCATAAATATTCCAGGTTGTCTCCTATATTTATAAAGTGACATCACAATTTGTAGCGCTACAATTTAGCCTTAACTACAACATTGTAAAGCCCCTATTTGAGCGTGTGAGACACTTGTTTATTGACATGATAAATTTAAACCACATGCACCCAGAAAAACAGAACACTTGCTTATTTGCAAAGCCTGCTGAGAGCTACCACACCACCTTGGGTTGTGGGCTCATTAGATCTCAACCTAAACAAGGTCAGGCCAGGTCAGCACACTTGAATGAATGACATTCAGAGGAGAGCCAGCGTTTTCTCGTGATTAAGGAGGTGGGAGTCTTCCACTTGGAAACTTTCCAGAAGGCCTGAAAAGGTGCTAAAAGGGATATTGCCACTGGATGCCATTTTTTGAGCAAAAGGCAGAGCCCCAAATCTTTCACACTTGCGCTCATAAAAGCCCATGTCAGCTTTGCACATGCACGGAGATAGCAGCTCAGGCACCCTCAAGCAAATTCCCAAAGTTTGTATCATACCATGTCCATCTGCAGGCAAAGTGCTGCGGGCGCCTTTCATCAATGCCAGTCTCCAACTTTCTGAACTGTGTGTAAATATAGCAATAAGCTCTAAATAGTCCAAGACATCTGACTCAAAATAGCTGGAGGCTTCAGCTGTAGCACTTTTAGATACCAGATGAAGTTTTCCATCATTCTTTGTAATCTGGAAATATTGCACAAATTTGAAACATTTAATAAATGATCTTTAGAAGTGAGCTGACAATCATAAATGGGGAGCCAGCTCACACAGAAGGGAAGTATTTAATACTATAAAGCAGCCCTGCTGAGCAATACAGAATGGAAAAATATAACTAGAAATGCAAGAGAAACCAGCAAAAAGATGTACAGGTTCTCTTGAAGATACTTGACCCTTTTTTTTTTGCTGCAATGAGAGCGGCAGAACCAAATAGGTGTAGTTTTTGAGAGTAGTTTTTGTATCTGCATAAAAGCTTGTACTGCCAGGGGACTATGAACTGCAATAGCTGAGCAAGCAGCACTGAGACAGGAGTAACAGCAGTAATAACAGCACACCAATTGTGTTGTGCTTCCATAGAGCACTAAGTGCATTTTTAAATTTGTTTCCAGTCCTTGATGGCCTCACACTTAAGTAGAAATGGAGACATCTCCTAAAGATTTCTGTTCCTCCTCCTCACTCCTTCAAAATTCCCACATTTGCAGGCCTGGTTGTCCATTGCCAGCACAGAATAATGTTGACAGGGTCAGAAACTCTGAGGAATTGCCACAGTGGACAGAATACTCATCTATGAAATTCTGCCTTTGGGATTCGTCTCTGTAGGTCTGAACTTCCTGCCTGGTCAGGATTTTGGCTTTGCTGCCAAACCTATAGAAGGAACCACAAACCAAGCCACAACACCAGATTTGCTATTTATTAGAACCAGTGAATCCAGCTCCTCCAAAACCAATAGACTTTTATCCTTTTCTCCCAGCACAGCACCAGAAGTCTGTACAACAGCAAAGCAAGCAACAGCAGAAATTCAAAGAAATAAATAACAGTGACAAACATATAAAAAGGGCGTCAGATTTTTGAACTCTGGAGAGTTTAAAATGGAGGGGAAATGGATTTTATGGCTTATTTCATAGCAGGAGCATTGTATCGCTGTGTTTGTTCATGAAGCTCACGTTATTTCATAACTTTTAACATAGAGAAATGTCAAAAGGGGCTTTGTTCACTGACCAAGAGCTACTGACGCATCACGTAATGGCTTCTGCTTAGGAGCAGCCTTTTGCCCCCCAAATGCCCCGTGAACCGTATCAGCATGCAAAACGTCCTGCTTCTGCCTCACACAATACACACGAACCCAGATAAATAACTGGCCATCTGCCAGCCTAAAAACAAAAAGCGGAATCTATAAACACAGATCAAAACCCACAGAGAAGAAAGGCTGGCAGACCCTTAGACACAAGGTTCATAAAAGAAAGATTGACAAATTATTTACTATCCAAGGCTGGCCAAAGAGTTGTGCTACAACTACAGCTAGAGAATTTGCATCAAACAGTTCAAGGCCATACTGAATTTAAATAATTATTTTCCATCGTTTAGCATCCCATGAAGAGAAGAAGTATGACCAGAGAGGGCATATGAAATTTCATTTCATCGTGCAGAAAGCAAATTTTAAATGCAAAGCAACATGTAGAAGAACTCTTTATACAATGTCTGTAGCACTTAGAGGAAGACCTTTTAGGAGTTATATACTGCTGAAAGAAAAATATAAAATTTTTCATAAAAGCTAGGTGCTTGTAGAATGTCAACTCCTCACAACAAAAAGACTGGCATTAATTTATATTAAGATGATTAAGAAAGCTTTCTGTAGATTCAACCCAGGCAGAAAAGTCTCAGACAAGTTCTGCAGGAAACCAGATTTAAGTAAGAGCAGCCTTTTTATTTTTCTGCTCCAGGAAAGGATTCTTATTGTGGTCATGTAAATGTTGGGGTTCTTTTTTTAAAAAAAACCCCTTCTTACGTATACAGCTATAGTATCTCAGGAACACAAGCGATCAGGTAGCACCCTAAACTTGCAGCTGCAATCTAAAATAGATGCACCTTGATGAGCTTGAAACCTGGTTTAATTTACAACTGTGTGATCTTTGCATGTCTCAGATTTACAGCCAATTGTGAAGAGCACATAAAGTATTATCATTAGCAACTGCTGAATAAGAAGAAATTGAACAATTTACTAAATTACATGAAAGTGTTTACAGGCACACAGAATACACAACTTAAAGAATGCAGCTTGTTGAATTGCACTTTATAGACTGTTACTCCTATAAAGTACATACTCATGTGCTGTGGCAGATTAAGTTCTAAGGCATAAATTAGGATCGTATTGTATTTCTCATTTTCCTCCACCAGTATCACAGCCCTGAGTACAACAGAAATACTCGAGACACCACCACAACTGCAGACTCGGGGAATGCAGTTTTGCTTCATTTGCAACTACAGCGCGGCCAGGAATTTTCACATATTCGTTGAAGGATTTTGCTTACTCCCCTGCTCCTAATTAAACCGTGTTAAGCAATCAGGAGAACATAGAACTGAAAAAAAAAAAAGAAAGGAACCCCCTCGAAAATCATTTGTATCCACATCCCTGTGGCTTACACACAGCCCTTTTAACCCCTCCCCAGAAACGCAGAGGAATTTTAATAGAAGGAGCACGAGACTGTCGCAGCACCCGGCGCTTTCCTTGCCACCAAAGTCGCCCCCTTTAGCGGTGCTGACAATTTCTTCCGAGGCTTAAAAAGGCTTTTGGGGCTGTGAGAGGAGGTGGAGGCAGAGCAGAGGCTGTTTTGAAATCCTTGCTGGAGAATTAGAAAAAAAATAAATAAACCAACCCCAAACCACGAGCTCGATCTCCTCCAATGAAAGAGGTACCACAGGGTGTAGGCAGGTTGCCAGGCGAGCTCGGCAGCGTGACCGCACTGCATTGAGTTTCTTTAATGAAAGCCAGGAAAGAACACATTACACAGTGTTTCTTCTGAGAGCCAGCGAGCCTCCAGTGATTGAAATCAATAAAAACAGTCGGCAAGGGGCCCAGTGGGGGAAGAGAGAAATCTCCACTACAGCATTCAGTTTGCTTTCCACTTTCTCCCTCCCCCTCTAAAGTTAAACTCCGAAGATCACCATGACAAGCTCCTTCGCTTCCAGCGCTGGGAAGACGCTGGTGGGGATTTAAAGGAAGCGAGCGCTTTCCTTCGCCTCCCTGCCTTCGCTCTCCCCCCGGCACGAAGGAAATAAAAGGCTTGCTCGGGATTTGAATCCCGCCTGGAGAAACTTCATTGGACAAGTGCATCGCTCTGCATTTCAGGAAAGGGATGGATTTTACGGTCAGAGAATGCTAAAAGGTGAGAGGGGGAAGAAAAGCAGGAATCCGATCCAGGAGCCCACGGACGGGGTAGGATGTCCAAGGCGGCGGAGGGGACCTCGGGAGCTGCGGGAAGGACTGCGAGCAAGTGCCTGGGACCATCCACATCCTGAGGCACCTGGAACGGGGGGAGCACGTGACGGACACGCCGAGCCAGGTAAGCAGAACCTGCTTTTGGCAGTGCTGTCCGCGTCCCAGAGCCGAGGGACCCTCCCGCTGCAGCCGCAGTCTGCCCCGCGTCCGCCCTCGTTAACCTCGGGCGACTTCACGCTAAGCTTGTCCCGTCTGAGAACCGTGTCGGGCCACTAATCCTCGCTGAACTATAAACCGCGCACAAAAGCCCTTTGTTTGCCCGTTTTGCGTTGAGTTTGCGAGCTGACAAGGTAGGACAGGGCCATTGCGTAAGTGCAGCCCCCCCAGGAGCTCCCGCTCCACGCTCGGAGCGAGGGAACACCGCTGACACCGCACGCTGGGGCTGCCTGCCATCCGAGAGAGCGCCAGTAATGGATTTCTAATACGGCCCATATTTATCTATTTTATTTATGTATTTTAATCACCATAGCAGCCACATACAGAACATATTTGCGCCCAGTTCCATGTGCTGCTCTGCACCGCGACTCGCAGCAGCGTGTGCATTGCACGGGGGCCAGGCTGATTGTTTCGTCAAAAAGAACTTGGCAATTAGTTGTCAACACAGCCAAGGGGGATTTCTGGCACGTTGTTTAGGAACGAACAACACAGGTTTATGCAGCACGTGTTAACCCTAATGCAAACAGGCTTTATCCGCAGTAAAAACGGGGAAGGCACAGGTAACAGCTGTAGAACTCAACATCCTTCTCAAGTTTTTTGCCAACCTCAGATGATTTATGTAGACCTCAGTGAGACACAGACAGTGAAATCAAAGCCCGCCTTCCACAAGGCAAGCAAAAATAGTGATAGCTACATCTCTTCTCCAGCAGAGGCAGGAATTCAGTGGGACAGATAATAAATAGGTGCCTGTGGAGCAAGAGCAGCAATGCTTGTCCCCCCCATGCTGGTCATCATGAGATGTTGACAGCAACACACATGCTCACTGCTGGAGAGGGCTGGGAGGGACTGGATGCCTCCACCTCCACTTAAATGCTTCGGAACCTCTTTATCCCCAGCCTTTGTAGAGTACAAAGTCTGAAGGTAGAGAGAAGAGACTTCCCAGCACCTCCAGCTCAGTACCAGCAGACAGAATGCATGAATTTAGTACAGCAAGTGCAGATGTGCATCTGCAGGTGCAGCATTGCTCTTTCCTTGGAAAACACACACTCTTAAAGGGTCATTTTGTTATTTTCACGTCACACAGAAATGGATGACTCGCCCACTTAAAGAATGACCCAGAGAACACCTCCATGACCAAAAGTAAAAGGTTGAAGCATGAACTGTTCTAATAAAGCTATGAAAATAGCTGAGGCAGTATTTAAATAGTAAGAAGTTTCTACACTAATTTATTAATACAGTTTTGAAGTTTTCACACAAAACAATCACCGAAATATAGCTGAATGTGTAATTAAAGAACAATCATTTACAACAGAAAAGGCAAAGTTATGATTCATAATAGAATAGGACCCTACATGAAGTTCTGGGCATACCCACAGAGCCACAATTCATTTTGCAGAGTCAGTTCTGTGTTTTGCCTCCCCTGCACAGATCCTTTGCAGAAATGACAGCACCTTCATAGCTCAGGAATCACAGCAATCATTCCCACACCAATCAACAAGTCTGCTTTGCACTGCTCTTGGAGCTAAATTTATCCTTATGCAGAGGAACTCATTAAAGTCTTTATTTAACATTCAGACAGGGAAAGCTTAGGTGGGACTTACACAACACTTATCGCTAGTACTGACATTCCCAAGCTCAAGTGATATTCCTCTCCATTACTCCCTCAGCAAAAATATAAGTATTATCTTTAAAGTGTGGGGTATTTTTGTTCCTAGTGATGCATTTTTCAAAAGCCAAGTGGCATGAGTGACCACTGTTGATGGAATATGCTCTTTTCAAACACACAACATAGAAAGAAATGTATTTTCTCTATCAGAAGTTGTGATCAAATACAGATANACCGAAATATAGCTGAATGTGTAATTAAAGAACAATCATTTACAACAGAAAAGGCAAAGTTATGATTCATAATAGAATAGGACCCTACATGAAGTTCTGGGCATACCCACAGAGCCACAATTCATTTTGCAGAGTCAGTTCTGTGTTTTGCCTCCCCTGCACAGATCCTTTGCAGAAATGACAGCACCTTCATAGCTCAGGAATCACAGCAATCATTCCCACACCAATCAACAAGTCTGCTTTGCACTGCTCTTGGAGCTAAATTTATCCTTATGCAGAGGAACTCATTAAAGTCTTTATTTAACATTTCAGACAGGGAAAGCTTAGGTGGGACTTACACAACACTTATCGCTAGTACTGACATTCCCAAGCTCAAGTGATATTCCTCTCCATTACTCCCTCAGCAAAAATATAAGTATTATCTTTAAAGTGTGGGGTATTTTTGTTCCTAGTGATGCATTTTTCAAAAGCCAAGTGGCATGAGTGACCACTGTTGATGGAATATGCTCTTTTCAAACACACAACATAGAAAGAAATGTATTTTCTTCTCTATCAGAAGTTGTGATCAAATACAGATATTCTAGCAGTCACACCAGGGTTTTTCAGTCATGTCAATGTTACTAAAGCTGATTCTGTCCATAGTGACCTGTCCTTCAGACTCTCCCTCTGGAAGAATCCCATGTTGCTTTGCTGAGTTGGGTACAACAGAAAATAACTATTGGGAACCAATTTTTCACATTTCTACCAGTCTTGGAGGTCCCATATCATTGGGACTGCTTTGTCCTCAACAATGAAACACATCTTCATCATAATCAAGAGTTCCTAATAGTTCATGCCAATTGTCCTCACAGCAATGCTGGTTAGTAAAAGAGCTGTTTGAAAACACTCCATAAGGTTTTGAAACAGTCAGAAAAGTAGATGGAAGTATTTTAAAGGTGGAAGGATAAACACTTTGTTTTAATCTCCCCCACTTAAGTCTTTATGAAGGAAAAGACCTGGGATGATAAAAAACAAGTTGAATGGCCATTCAAAAAATTCTGAAATTCAACAATAAAGGTGCAAACACCAGAGTCTGCTGAACAGCTGGATAGCCTGTGTTCAGTGAAACAATATTCATGCCTGCACTGGGGGAGAAAGAGTGTTGCCATCCCTTTCAAATGAACATGATCTGACACTTCTTGAATATGGTAAAGCTTCAAGGTGTCTCCTTTCCTATTTATACCAGTGGTTCATGTTCACAGTGCTGGATTCACTCAGCCGAGTATATTTAGTTTGCTCAGTCTCAAATTGACAGCTTCTCTGTAATGTACCCATTCTGACTTAAAAATGGAACATAATTAACATACAGCTGGAGAAGGTACATTTTTTCCATTTATGGGAAAGATCAGTGAAGCTGAATACTAAATATTAAGTAGAAAATAATGGTTACTGATCTGCAGGAAAGGTGACTTTCCCTACAATTCCAACGGGAATCCTTATATTTGACTTAGGAAGACATTTTTGTTAGAAATAAGGTCAACAAAACCCATAAAAAACTTGATACCTCCTTACCAACAAGTTGTCATTGTCTTCAGCTGCAGAGTTAACAAGATGTATAGCTACAGGGAATCAATGTTCTGGGACATACACACTACTCTCAAACCCTCCATATTCTCCCAGACCTAACAGAACTTTTTTCCTTAATTTCTTAATAAACCCAGCATCATTTTTAGTTGGTTATACCAAGATCTTCTTCAAAACCTAGCTAAATATTCCAGAATGTGTTTCATCCATACCTACATTTATACACACTCAGCTGCACACGCACATGTAGGCAGGAACACGCAACTTTCAATTGGTGATGAACAAGACCCAAGAGCGGACACTCAAGAAAACAGAGTGGGCTGGATTCCTTTCTTTAGCAGAATGTGATCAATTCATGATTCAATCACCCTAAAATAGACACCCACAGCAGCATTTGGAACACGAGCACACTGTCCTGCACCTTCATCCCAAGCATAAGGGTATCAACAACCTCAGCACATGTCTTGCCTCTTGGTTTGCTTTACAACAGGATAAATGGTTGGGGAGACAGAGAACTGGACCCTCAGTTTGGTTGTGAAAAGAGAGACACCTTTAAATAAAAGGAAGAAATGTGATGGGCATTACTGATTTTTGCATTTAACTTCCTGCCTAGTGATAACCAGAGATGGATGACTGAGGTTGAGACAATTAATTTGTGTGAAATGATCCTTCTTCTAAATATATATAATTTCCACTAAGAGACTTTTGAACATCTGTGTGCAGAATTTGAAAATGGTTAACGAAACAAATAGTATAAAGCTGTACTATAGAACTGTAATTCAGGCACACTTCAGTTGCCACTGAACATCCTGTTTTAAGAAGTTCTTTCTCAAGGAGACTGGTAAAGGAGGAATGTTTTTAAGAGCTGGCATGAATTACACAATCTAACTTTCCTTCAGGTCGGTGTGCTGCTCTTCAAATCCCCATGAGCAAGTGCAAGTGGTACTTAACATGACTGGTAGGGAGAAAGAATTTGAATTTGTTTGTAAGTTTAAAATGGTCTCCTGAAAGTTCCTTAAGAAAATTCCATCCATAATTTTGAAGGTCTCTGAAAATAAAGTGCAACCCATTCCAAAATCCTATTTATTTAGCAACGCTCTACACGCTTTCTGTTCCTGTGAGCTCTCTGGTAACTATACATCTATGATACCAACTTTTAGGCTCTCCAAATTTATCACACAGCTGAAAATACTGAAATGACATCTGGTTTTTATAGCATCAGGTGTGCCTTCATTATGCGTTTGTGAGGCAGAGCAGAAAATTGAAAAACAATTATGATTTAAGAAGCTAAATTAAAACCTGTTGACTATTTAGTAAAAGTGCTCCATAAAACCTGTTTGTATTCCAGCAGACCACACTGAAAAGTATCACTGTAAAGCAGCACAAAACAAGGTGTTGGTAGTGTTTGCTTATTTTGGAATTGAGGCATCTAGCAAGTTATCCTAAAATAAAATTGTATTAATTTACATTTCAATAATAAGTAGCTTAAGCATATTTATAAAATAAGTACTAGAATTTACATGGACAGAATTTGGAACTCATGACAGTTTTAAAGCCAGGCTTTACCTGCTGAACTTACATTTTACATCTTTGATAAACCAAGTATAAATACAACAGGAAACCACAGCTGCCCACGTAATTTTAAAGTTAAGTACAAAACAGAGTGGATAACTACAGATGGAATAATATGTGAAATACAAAAAAGCCTGGACCCACCAACGGGAGGATTAAGTTTATCAGATACCTGTTCTGTTATCATGTAGTTTTGCAGAGATCAAAAGAAAGTTTTAAGATAGGAACAACAAGGAACTTCTTCATGGCACACAGGGCAGCACAGGACTGGAGATGGTCATTAGAAAACGCAGATGGTCAAAGGTAAATGTTTGAGTTGTTACTGAACCAAGAGTCAACATTTCCATAGTGCGTAGGGATAATGGCTACAGTGGGATTAGACTGCAAAGCTTTGAAAGTGAAGTAGTTTATGCCTGGCAAAAAAACAAGGAGAGAGCAAAGGAAGAGAGA
>VYZR01118999.1:51800-76503 GCA_013400675.1 Oxylabes madagascariensis | reverse complement strand
GAGACTCCAACAATTACCCAGCTAGAATGAGGACAACATTTGCTCAAGGCACTATGGTAAATAAAAATATTGTTCTCAGATGCAAGGTGTTCTTTATCAGTGGTTACAGATGGTTTTACTAAACATCCAGTTTTACTGCCAGAGAATATTTAGAGAAAAGTTTGAGCACACTGATTTTATGAAAGGAGATGCTAGGAGGATATAACTAATGATTTTATGAATCCAAGCCAAGAATCTCTGTTTTGTTAAATCAGATGATAAAAATGAATTCAGCTAAAATTGTTCTGAAAAATACACAGCACAAGAATATATTTCANTGTGGTCAACAGCAGTTTTTCCTTCAAGCAGGTTCTTATTGAGGTGCCTTGAAATTCAGCAGGCCATAACATATCTTTATCTGCAAGTTGCCATTTGCAGAAAGCCATTAAGGATAATCTTACAAAATGTAAGATCATGTGATGTTGTTGCTGGGGCACTGTATCATATTACAGTCAGAGCTTCACAACCTTTTCTCTTTGCAGTGAAGTAGTGCAGCAGCAGCAGCAGGGCTGCATAATTAATCTGTAGGCATTTAAAAAGAGCACTTTCAGTCATGGCGCTCCCAGCTGAGAAGGGGAGATGTGCCCCGTATGGGAACTATATTTGCCACACCTTTCAGGGAGGTAGGTTGTGGTGGCTGGCGTGGAAGTGAGCAGCAGCGTGTGTTGTCCTGAGGCTGTGTGTGCATACACATGCATTGGAAATGCCCTGGAAATGCATGTGAGAACACGCACTGGCATGTGTTATACTCTGCGTAAAAGGTTAAATAAGGCCCTGTAGCTCTGTTGTCTGAGTAACTCCTGAATCTTCCTGCTGTATAAGAGCTCTGGGCTTTGTCACTTGCAATGTCTTCTGACTTTCTGAACCGAGCTTGCCTGTTTCAGTCACCAGCATGATGAGAGGCGTGGGGTATTTGGGATGTTTTCAGGAAGACGTTTCTTGGTCCCTACTTGGTTCCTGTTTCCATCGTTTTGACTCGTGTCATTCAGAGCCTTGCCATGTATTGTGCCAACTGGTCTTTCCATGCCAGTTTCCTGCCTTAGGAGCCCAGGAAGTGCTCCATAAATAAATGGAAACAAAAGTAATAACTATAGTTAAAACTGTAACTCCAATAGCTGAGGTGCATCCTGGTCCTTGGGTAACAAAAGGAGATTCCTTTGGCCAAGGGTAAAACCTCTGCTGTGTCCTTGGTCTCAAGTCCCCATGGATGTGTCCATGCCTCTCATTGATTTCTCCCTGCCTTGGGTAGCATTTGAAACGGAGATAAATCACCCTTTCCATTCTCTCTGGTGTGTGGCACAGCTGAAGAAATTAAACAGGACAAGGGTTTCAAATACAGTGCCCATGGGCTTGCTGTACAGCAGAGCGTGAATGCAAACACTGGTGTTGCTTCTGTCCTGTGGCACTGGAAATGCAGCTGGCCTTTGGAGAAATACTTACTACACACCATGTCACAGTATGGTTATAAATTTTAATACAGGACAAGTAAATTTGCTCTCTACTTGAGTGGCAGGGATTTAACCTGAGCTGAATGTCTATGCCTGTAGGTAGTAGCTAGGCTAGAGAATTATTTTTCTAGGCACATAAATAGATCAAGATAAGAAAAAGGGCAAGCAAGCCTATGTGAAGGAGTCTAAACAGTTCAGCGTCTCAAAATTATTAAAGAAGAAAAGTAAAGCCTTCAGGCAGAATTTGTTTTTCCATGTCTTTTCTAAAGTATTTCAGTGAAGAGGATGATTAAACCTGTTACATGGTGTGAGAGGGAGGATGTTATTTATGAAATTGCCAGTTCAGGAAATAAAACTGCCAAGGACATGCCAGACTTGATTTGATGGACAAACCAATCCTGCTATGAGGCTCTTAACAAAATGTCAGAGAAGCTGGGATGCAATTTGTGACAAGAGCTCCTGAGAAAAGATAGAGGCTGATACTGTTTTGAGTAGGAGAATTGCAGGGTTCTGAAGTCTCCATGCAAGACCCAGCAGCACTAAACTCGTGATCTTTGCTGAAACATGTTTTTAGCTGTTCTTTTAAAAGTTCTGCCAAGAAGCTTTTGTTTAGGTCCCTTAGTGAGCAGCCAGTTTTCTCAAGATTGCTGACCCCTGTTGAAATCAATTCATCAAACAGTTTCACCACTGAGCCCACATTGATTTCAGTCCTGATCTGCATTTACATGTAGCTGTGCTTCCCCTGTCCTCCCAAGATCTGCTTTTGCTGCATAGCTGAATTAGCTTCCATGCATTTGCTGTTTCAGGCAGCTGGGCAGACCGATCCCCTCTTCATGATGCTGCCTTCCAGGGACGCCTTCTCTCCCTGAAAACCTTGATTGCACAGGTAAAAGCCCACAGGTAAAGAAAAGGCTGAGAAGCAGGGTGGTTTTACATGAATTGCATTTATAGGCTGGTGAGCTGGTAATAGACTGCAACAGGGCATAAGAAATATGGAATAATATATCAGTACAAACACCTCTGGGCATGTATTAATTTGCTCAGTTAAGAAGCTAGGGACAAGCCTGGGACAAAGAGTATCACAGCTTGCTATATAATAAACAATGATCCTTGTGCTCTTTCTTGATGGTGAACCATGCAACCAGGCTTGAGAATAGGGGCAATTAATATATATATGTAGGTTATCAAAAAAAACCTCAAACCAGTAAAAAGCTGTAAAAGTGCATCTTACCTCTTATAAGGTCAACTTAAAACCCTCTGCTCCAAAAGGAACTGAGAGGCCAGGCAAAAGGAAGAGAGAAGGAGAGAATACATGAGAAGGAAAAGAAGCTGGATATGAAAAGAGATAGGTTATGGTTCTTTGTGCTCTGACAATCATCTTCCTTACCACCTTTGTTAAACTCAATGTCCTTATTTAGCACAAATAGGTAACTGTCCTGCTCTCCCTCTTGGCCCCAAGGCAACTGCAGGGAAATTAATTCCCTGAGTGTAAAGCTTTTAACTCAGCTATCAGACTTTTTATAGTCAAGGTAATTTTTACCAGAGGCCACAGCTCTAATGGACAACATCCTCAAGGAGTGGAGCTGCCAGTGTGAAAGCCTCCTCTCCAGACATCTCTTGAGAAATAGCTGCAGCTAAAAAAAGATGCTGTTTACAGATGCTAGTCACCCTCCCATTTTCTGATCCCTCTTTCCTTCACCTGCTGACATAAAGAGATTTTTATGGAAAAGGAAGTGATGGAGGTTAAAAATAAAGAGGATTTGTTCATTTAGGGATTTGATGGTTTTCTGACCCCTCTATCTCCATTTATGCTGACCTTACACCACTTACTTCATGGAGCACCCGTTGTTGTGGTTATACCATTTAGTTAATCCACCCTTTCTCCTTTCCCTGAAGACACTTAATTTTGGGAGTAAAAGATGAAGGTCTTCGCTGATGAAAAGAGATCGAGGCAGCAATGTCTGTAGAGCCTGAATTGGAGCTGAGTCACCAGAGATTGATAAATGTAGGGATGAAGTTGTGCATGGAGCAGCATAATCATTGCTCATTGCTTCAATATAGTTACATCACTAGCCTGAAATTAAGTATGGACTGTACTTGAGTATCTGTGGGATACTCAAAAGTCTCTACTGTATCACCATAGCTTTCAAGAAAGCCACTGAGGTTGTGGATGCACAGGGAATGCCTGGGCACAGGGAGGCAATGTAGTGCTGGAGATTTAAAATGGCTCAAGAACTCACCAACACCTGTTTCAATGCCTGAAAAAAGAGTTTGATTTTTCATGTACACTGAAAACAAGGTTTATCATGACTGATGTTTGGCAAACAGCCATTGCAAGACCTACAACTTACTCTCCATTTTGTAATGGAAGGAATTGCTGTTTTTCCCAAGTTATCAGTGGTTATTCTTTCACTTGATATGACTGAGTTTTATTTGTTAAATATATATATACATGTATATATGAATAATGATTGAGAATAGGTCTCCTTATTAGGAGTCTCTAGAAGGCATTCATCTTGAAGGAATATGCTGATCATGAAGTATGGAACAACCATACAATTAGAAAATGGAATAATCTCTATTTTTTGAAGGTTTTATCTATTCCCCTAGCACCATTGTAATGCATGTGAAATTTTACCAACAACTTTTACGTTAATAATATTTTCACATGGCTGAAAAAGATTGCTTTTCTATCATATAATGCTTAGCCTGAAGTGGTTACAGTGCTTTTAATACTCATAGCCTCAGGATTGCTGACTTTTTTGCCACTCCCAGGCAATCCTTTCTGCCCATTGCATTGGGTACTGTGTACCAAAAAGTGCATTGCTGCCATCTCGTGAGCTGCTCTGTCTATAGCACCTCAGGCAGACACCAACTGTGCTTCACAATATGACATCAAGTGGAAAATGGAGCTGCTTCCAGGCCTGTTCTCCCACATGGCTGTAAAATTCTAATTACCAGGAGATTTAGTTGCATTCAGAGGAAAACACATAAGACAACTGCTTTCCCCTTTGTGAATATGCCTGGTTTGTCTTTGTGCAGGAATAGACATGGCAACTGTCAATTAGGGAAATGCCTGAAATAAGGCACTTGTAAATCACTGTTCTTTCTTCCAGTGTAAAGCATTACCGGGATGGTCGGATAAGAGGAACTGATTTCTGGGTGGGATTTGACTCATCTTTCTTATAGGTTTACCAGGTACTTATTACCTCTGAGCGAAACACATTTGAGTACCCCATGTAGTGAATGAAAGAACTTTTAGGATACAATTCATCTGCCCTACTGGAAACAGCTGCTTTAGTATGGGATGAATCATATCCTAGGAAATCTTGTTTCTCCCCACTGAAAGAGCTGCCAGCTCCAGCTGAGGTGCAGATACCTGTGCCAGAAGCATCCTCACTCAGGGAGGTGAATCCCTCCAGCTGTAGCTCCTGGTTCAGGACTTAATAGGCAAGAGAATGTCACCCTTATAAGTTAAAGAAATGTGATGTCTTTCCTGCAACTGACAGTGCATCGTAAAGAGCTAGAAATAGAAGGCATAGCTTGTAATTGCTCCCTCTTTAACACCATCACCAGCTGTGGTTTGTGGGGACAGGAACTGAATCACTGAACAGCACCAATCCAAGCTGAGCCCTTTCCCTGGACACACACCTCTGACACGACTCTCCCTGCCATGGGCACCCTCACCAGCCCTGCAGGAGCTGTGGTTCAGGCAGGGCTTCCCCCTCACCCCCTGGCCCCACGTTGCAGGGTTTCAACGTGAACCTGGTGACGACGGACCGTGTGTCGGCTCTGCACGAGGCCTGCCTGGGTGGGCACGTCGCCTGCGCCAAGGTGCTGCTGGAAAACGGTGCCCAGGTAAGTCCTGGGGATGCCACTGGGGACACAGGCACCTGGGAATGGATGCTCCCCGCACCAATGGGGATGTTGGATGATATGGACGTGGCAGGGCCAAGATGCTGGTGGACATCTCAGATGGAAATGTGGAAAAACATAACAGGGTTCTGCTTCCCTGGGTGATAGATTTGTCTCCCCCTTGTATCATCCCATTATTCTCTTTTGTTTTCCCTTTTGTGTGTGAAACATAGTCATGGCTGATGGAAAATGAATGAAAGATGCTAAGTGAAATAACCTTGAAAAAGTAACTCACACCTTTACCCTCCCCCTCCCCCCGCAGCAATGATCCCTGGAATTACATGCGGTTTTCTATGGGAAGGTTTGGGAGTCTCATGTGAGTAAAAATGGATGTGCTTGAAGCAATGAAACATTTTATCTGCTAATAAAATAACAATTCCCACAGCTGGACCTAAGGCAGAGTACATGTTCACAATAGAGATTAAGGAATGGATGAAATATATAAGAATATTGTTATGTCAGCTGGGTTTTCAAGTAAAATTCATATGGAAAGAAACCAAGCAGCACCAAAACAGTCAAGAGACCTCCAGTGCTGCCAGCAGCTTCAGCCACACCTGCCTGATGACACTGGGAGGAGGTGAGGGCAGTGGAAATTTTACAAATTGGCATGTACTTGCATAATCCATTGCTCTTCTACAGTGTGCCACAGAGTTAAAGACATGCAGATTTGCATCATAAATTGGCCCTAAGGGCTTGCTACCGAGTTAAACATAGCATAAACAGGGATATGGTGTGATTCTTGGGAGTCCTGCACAAGGCCAGGAGTTGGACTCCACGATCCTGATGGGTCCCTTCCAACTCAGCATATTCTGTGATTCTGTGATCTGCAGCTCTGCTGTCCCAATGGAGAACGGCAAGAGTGCTCCTTGCCAGGTCTTTACATCAGAAGCTGGGGAAGAAAATTTCTGTCTTGCACAGACACACATGCATATGAACTCCTTCAAGCTCCTTTTCTGTTTGGGATTATGTTTCTATGAAAAGTTTTTTTGCAGGAAATGTGTTTTCAGGTGAAAATATTAAACAGAAAGTAAATGCTTTCATTCAAAAAGCAAAGCCATTTTCATTTGAGGGTGTTCCACCCTGAGGCTGGTGCAAACTAAACAATCTTGAAGATACTAAACTTCTTCCCATTAAAAAAAAGGATAAAAATTTGCATTTTTTAGCAGCTCCAGCAGGAGCATCCATAGCAGGCAGGGTTTCTGCCTTATGGCACTAATTATCTGAGAAAGGAGAATGTTATATATGTTATGTCACAACATATAACTCAGAAATAAATAATAAAAATAGTAATAAATAAATAATTAAAGTAAATAAAATAATTCCTAAAATTACACACGGCAAGAGTCTCACTCTGGCGCACTTCTGGTGCGCACAGGAGGCGTGTTGCAAGGGTGTTGCTCTTAAACTGGATCATCCTGAGTGTATCTTGTCACTGCAGGTCAATGCAGTCACCATCGATGGCATCACTCCTCTGTTCAACGCCTGCTGCAGTGGCAGTGCAGCCTGTGTCAACATGCTGCTGGAATTCGGAGCCAAGGCGCAGCTGGGGAACCACCTGCCTTCGCCCATCCACGAAGCAGTCAAGAGAGGTAATGTTCTGGGTGTGAGGGGTGTGAGCAAAGCCAAAAATAACTACGTGACAAATGTGTCTTTTGTTGTCGACTAAGAATTTTTTAAAAAAATATTTCCATATCAGTACAGATAAACAGGCTTGGCTTTTTCACAGCTCTTGTGCCTCACAGTTGTATCTGGGTGTGTTCTGCTCTGCAGCAATTCAGTGACAGCTCTTCCCCCACAGGTCACAGGGAGTGCATGGAGACCCTTCTGGCCCATGAGGTTGACATTGACCAAGAAGACCCGCAGCATGGGACCCCTCTCTACATGGCCTGCACGTACCAGAGAACAGAATGCGTCAAGAAGCTTTTGGAGCTAGGTACACCTGGAAAAGGGGCTTGGGGAGAGCTATGGTGGCGTGAGGCAACACCGCTGGTCTCTCTGAGCTGCCTCTCTACTTAAAACATCATGGTTTATTTCTACAAGAGTTGTTTAGGAGTCTGACTCTATCAGACTCATTTGAGGCCATTAAAAATTTCCTCTGTGTTGATAAAGAAATTACGATTTCCTAAGTGCAAAGCCTTCTTAATTACAGACACCTCCCTGAGTATACCTGAATGTGAAAACAGAATTCTTTTAGTATTCTAGCCTGGTAACAGGAAGCACAGAAAATGGTGGCTAATATTACTGACCAAAATCAACTCTTGCTTAACAGAGCAGTTTATCAGAACCATTAACTTCACCTCCTCCTCAGTGGATGATGAGGGCAGCAGTAAGGCTGCTTGGAAGAATAATCGCTGCAGGTCCAGGCACAGGCTATGAACTAGCATAAATTTTTGCTGTCAGTGTGCATTAGTTGACTTTCACCTGCTCAAAGTGTGGCCCTGCTGTGCCCAGCCAGCCCGGAGCAAGCATTTTGCTTGCTGTGCTTCCAGAGTTATTACAATGAGATACCTAAAGGTTTCAGGTTTTTTTCCTCCCCAACAATTAAATTAACATAATCCATGTTAGATTTTGTGCCATTCACAGCTTTCAAGGGCATATGGTAGGGTTGCAACATGTATCGGGGCAGGTCAAGCTGCTCAATTCTGAGCATTGCAGACAGGGTTTGGTGGCCCAGAGAACAGAACAGGTGTTTGACCTGATGAGCTTTGCACTGCTGCTGTTGAGAGCTGGGAGAAGTCCTGTGTGCCATCAATCCCCATCATTTATTGAGGCTACGGGTGGAAACCAGCCTGTGTGATGCAGGTTTAGTCCCTGCTGCTTACCAGATCTAACCATGAGCTCCTGTCCACCCAAGGAGCCAATGTGAACGTGGGGAAGCAACTAGACACCCCCCTGCATGCAGCAGCGAGGAAATCCAGTGTGGAGATTGTTGTCCTGCTGACAGACTATGGTGCTAACCCAAAATGCAGAAATGCTGACCTCAAATGTGCCCTGGATCTTGCCACGCCCCACAGCAAAGTGGAGCAGGCGCTTCTGCTTCGGGAAGGTAATGGTTTCCTTTCTTCTTCTTTTTTAAGTAAAGCAGTATTTATATCCTTTACCTAAGTAGATTTTCTTAACTGCTTTTATAAGTAATGCTCTATATAAATTCTGTTACTTTCTCTGCTGCCTTCAAACCTCCAACACATGAAACAGAAATCTGTTTTGTTGCTAGATCTGCCACCTGGTGCTATGGTTTTAGCAGGTATATCAGTCAGATATTCTGTGCTTTATTTTCCTATCTACTGAAGGAAAATCATACATATTTACCTAGTGGGACTCTTAGGGTTAAAAACTACCATGAAAGTTAATTGATGGATAATATTTTAGTACCACCACTCAGTGTTCAGCCTTGCACCATGGCTCAATAAGTGAGTGTGTTCTCGGTTGCCAGGAGAAAGCAAAGCTCTCTGCCAGGTGACTCTTCAGCCTCACAGCTCTTCCATGTGGTTTATGGGGCTGCAATCCCAGCACAGACCAGCACTTTGCTGTTTACCTCCAGGCTTCCTGCAATTAATTATGTTTCCAATTTACTGGAAGAAACCTCTGAGCAGAAATGAATCAGGACCCTCTTGTGCTGTTTTCACCTTCACAACTTTTGGTCAGAACTTGATGCATCCAAGAGCAATATCCCTGTGCTATGGGCTTGCTGAATTAGTTCTCCCCTCCTCTAATCTCCATGTTTCCCAGCTCACTGGTACCCTGTTAGTTTGTCTGTGTCCCCCTGAGGCTGTTCTGGCTCAGAGGGTGAATGGCGCTCTGCCCATGCACAGCAGCTTCCCACCTTCCTGAGCCTGCTCACAACCCACCAAGGACCAAAGCACGATGTGTACAAAGTACCCACTTCCAAACAGCTCTTGCATGGTAAATTAATAAATGTCAGTGTTGCACACAGGCTTTGTGCCGACCCTCTGAACACAGGTGGGCTTTATGGAGGAAATGAAACATTGGCTTAATATCCTTTTGTCCTCTTCCCTTTCTCTATGACTTTTCATGCAGAACTTTAATTTGTCATGTCTAAAGCCTTCTGGGAGGAATTTTGTTTGAGTGCTTCTCACCTTGTGTGACTTCTGTCCCCATACCTGAGTTGCCCAGGGCTCAGTGGCAGACTGTGGGAGAAAAGGCAGTGCTGCCAAGTATCCTGCTACCATTGCCCTGTATGAATCATCGTTCATGTAGATAAAGAAATATCCTAATAATAATAATTTTCTCTTCCCGAGCTTTCCTTTTCACTTTCAGCTTGTCACCCTCTTCTCCCTTACAGTCAGAAAGGCTCTAAAGGCATTTCAATTCCTGCTGACTCTTTGTTTTTCAAGCATGAAGTTTTCTCAGTTTCCTCACCTTTGGTCCCACTTTCAGATATTTTGCTATGCTTAACATGCAACTACTGTTTTCCCCTACTTCTGTGTTTTCTGAGGTCCTTCTGTTTGAAATAAGTACCCCAGGCTAGAGTTTCTCTACCCCTAACTTCTCCACTGAGGTTATTTAGATGGGTCCCTTTAATGGCTCCTCTCATCAGCTATTAAGTGATGTGAAATATAAAATGTGCCTGTTTTCCTAAGCGCTTTAGGAGATGGTAGTTTATTTCTTCACTTCGAGTGACAGTAGTACAAATGTTCTTTTTTATATATCCCATATTTTTCTATTAATTTCTTCTCAGAGGGGATATTATCAGCCTGTTTAAGCTCCTAAATTTTCCTGTAGTAAAAGCACAGATTATGAAGCTTACCTGGAAGATACAAGGACAGGCCTTTAAGCCCACATCTCTACCTATTACTTGTCAAACTCTGCTGTGATTGCTGCTGTTTGGACAGAAACTGGAGTGGAAGGGCAAGAGAGGGCTCAAAAACTGAGCACCTCTGGGCAGGTGTAAAGGCTGCACCTGCAGCAGCTGTGGCAAGAGGAAAGTGAAGGGGAGTCAGGGACGCAATCACTAGCAGGGTGCATTTGCACGTGCAAGCTTGTAGTTGCAGAAGCAATGGAGCCTCATACCCAGTGGGTTTGTGCCTGGCATGCCCCTCACCTGATCTGTGGTGAGGACAGCTCCTGGTCACCCTGTGGGCAGCGCCACTGTGGGCAGCACTGTCCCAGCCACTGCCCAGGATGAGTCCTCTTGACATCTTTCCAACCACTCGATCCTCTGATGTTTAACAAGAATTCTCACATGCAGCAAGGGAAGGGCAAAAAGGCTTCTCATCATCTCCTCTTGGTTTTTTGTTGTTGCTTCTTTTTTTCTCTCTTGTTTTTTTTTATCCTCAATGCCTTTTTGAAAAAAAATTTGAAGCCTTTATGTCTTTGAGATCTTTCTTCAGAAGTTTTCCCTTCAGTCAGACTTAGCTAAAATTAGATGACACAGTAAGAAATGTTTTGGGGAGCACTGGTGGACTGACTGACAAACATAAATATTCTGAGACTGTGGTCATGCAAAAAGGCTAAGTTGCAGTTACTACTTGTGCAGGTACCTGCTGAGACACCAGTAGTTGGAAAAAGCATGTTCTGTATATATGAACAATTAACTGTACTTATCCTTTGTCTTTATCCTCATAAAACTGCTGGGCGTTCTTATATCCTGAGCAAGGGCTATGCATTCCAGAGCTCTCTCTCCAGTGCAGACACTTCATGGTATTTTAGGTGTTTGCTCAAGAAAAGATGCCAAACAGCCTAGCTGTGCATACAGAAAAAGGTGTTTAGTGCTCACAGTTTTCAAAGTGCTGAGCCAACTCTGACAACACAACTTAAATATGAACAATAATATATCTAACTCTCCTGGACTTCAGCAAGTCATTACGAGATAATGCAGCCAGAAAGAGAGCTGCAGAAGACCAAGACCTGGAAACAGTAGTTTTATACGCTAGTAAAACATATGTATTGTATTTAAATATTTGTATAACTGTTAATCCTAAGAAGATGTGTAAATATGTTTATTTAAATGTGCTTTTATAATTAAAAGAAAAGGGGGAAGTGTAGGAGACGGGAATACAGGTTACTGGTAAGTAACCGCCGTGTTAATTACCCAATACAGCCTCGCCCCTGATGAGTCACAGCTATAGCCAATAAAGATAAGTGTGATAAAAAGGAGTGGGTTAGGTGGGAAGGGGAGGATCATGAAGAAGAAGGAGCCTGAGGAGAGAGAATCACTGCTGTGAGGTCAGTCTGGGTCTGTAGTTAAAGCCTGTTGTTGGAACCTGCAGTCATAGTCTAGCTAGGTAAAAGCCTGCAGTCAGAGTCTGCCAACTGATACCTGCAGTTGTAGTTTAGCAGGAAATAACCAGCAGTCAGAGGCTGCAAGGGAAACCTACAGTAGGAGCTTGCTGCAGCCAGAGTCAGTGAATAGCTGGAGTCAGGATGGCTGAGCTGTAAAGAGGAATGAACCAGGAACCTTTTCATGCTGTGATTAATAAGCAGTCTGTGTCTTGGCTCATCTCTACCCTCTGACAAGAGTGCTGCTGCAATAATTACGTAGTGCTTGGTCTGAGTTGCAAATCTTGCTGGTGTTTGTTGCTTTAACTCATACTGGTGCTGTGTTTGAGGGTGCTTATTCTTGCCTTTTATCTCTTCCCTTCCAGGTCCTGCCAGCCTTGCCCAGCTGTGCCGGCTGTGTATCAGAAGGCGTCTGGGTCGGTCATGCCTATACACAGCACACAAGCTGCACCTGCCTGAGCCACTTGAGAACTTCCTCCTTTATCGATAAGTCTGTGACTGCCTTTAGACTGGAAAAGAAAGAGGAGCAAAAGGTTGTTTACTCCAAGGTTATTATATCAAAGAAAAAAAATCAAAGGCATCATTTACTGTCTTGTGTGGCTACCAAACATTAGCTGCTATGAGACAGTGAAAATTGAAAATATCTTTACAGAGAGAGTGAATGGCATTATGGATACAGTTCCCTCACAATCTACTGCCACATTGACTTACACCAGCCTGAGAAGTTCTAGTACATAAACAGCTCACTTGACACATGTTTGTAGATATGTATGCACACATCCACTCACCTGCATACAC
This sequence comes from Oxylabes madagascariensis, assembly GCA_013400675.1. Lineage (NCBI taxonomy): Eukaryota > Metazoa > Chordata > Aves > Passeriformes > Timaliidae > Oxylabes > Oxylabes madagascariensis. Next base: position 64,063 of record VYZR01118999.1, on the reverse strand, counting down.
ACAGAGATTTCCCCTGCATTTAGGGCTATATTTATTTGTACAGTATCTGTGCAGCTTCTTCCCTTTGCCTATCCAATCTCAATGTCAAAATTAAGGCAGTGGATGTTTTTCTTCCATTAGTATGTGAAAATGAAAGCTTTCAGTGGTGAACATCAGATGTATACAATATACTACATGTCTTTTATCAGCTTTGATTTTGCATCCTTTCATCTCCTTCCTGTTGTCTACTGGAGCCCTATCAATTTCCAGCGGTCTCTGGCTGTCCAGCCACTGTATATCTCTGAGCACAGCTATCCCCAATGCTAACACATCTTGTCCTTGGAGGTACAAGCAATGTTATGAAAGCAAGTGCAGGGGTTTCGAGTAAACCCACAAAAATGTGTGAAAGTCTTAAAAAGCCTTCCATCTCTTCTAGAAAAAAATCCCTCCAAAGTTATATCACCTGAGATCTGGCTGTATTCATTACATGAGCATTTTTTCATAGTTTAATTCTATGACAGAACTGCAAATGTTTTTATAGGCACAGTAGGTGATATTTCAATGTCTAAATCCTTTGCAAGGTTTAAAGAGAAGCAAAGGAAGGAGTTTTCCTCTTTATGGCTTTGCATTTCTCAAATGCTTGACATTTCTCAAGGTAAGTCCTTGGGCTCCGGAGCTGGAGAGAAGCAGGGAAACTAAAGATAATTGTACATCACCCAAATGTTGTCCTTTTGGAATTGGATTGTTAATGAATAAATGGTGAATTTTCTCACCAGGAGTGGTTTGCAGGCTTGTCTGCTCCCTCACCCCCTATTCTATAAGCTTTAATTAGCTCCCTAGAAGAAAGGATTGTTAGAATGTTATAATTGTCCATTGTGGTATTAGTTTAAAAAATGTGAGGATTAGTAGCTTGGAAACAGCAGGGCTGAAAGCATGCACCTCTTTTAGTTGAGTAATGTGGTATACAGTGACACTTGCAGTGCCTGTTTGACTTTGTAAAAGTTTGTTCATTTTTCCTGGGGAGGTTCTTCTAGGGGGGACAAAACATTTCTTCAGAGCCAAGTTTTGGTAAACTTCTGGCATGAGACAGGCAATGGTGTTTCACTAGTTGTAGTAAAATGGAAAGCAGAATTAAAAGAAGTCTGTCTCCATTTTGTTCAACTTCACAGGTCCCAGAGGCTGGTGACACATTTCAGGCTGTGAAATGTGGTTTCTTTATGATTTACGCATACTGGTACCAATTTTCACTGCCCGTATATCTTAAGTTAAAGGGAATTGGCCTCCTGGAGCCTGGATACAGGACTGGCTTCCAACAGCATTCAAGCTCCTGTCTCTGCTCTACAGCAGCAGTCTGGTTCAATGCTAATCCCTTAATATCACCATGACAGTTTCTCTGAGACAAAGGTCTAATGTTTGCCATATTTCTTTATGATTAATTCAGTACAAGTAAGATAAATTGAGCTCTCAGCAGCTCAAGAGACTGGACCTTCAACATTACAGCCAAAATTGGATGCAGTTTTCAGCCTGTGTTTGCACGTATTGAATGTTATCTGATGGCAAGAGCTATTGCCCATAAAGTTGTCAGTGACATCAATGACCTTGTATGGTATAATACATCATGAATCTCAGAGATTTGAACACTAAATTCTCAAGAGCCTTTGAAACTCAAATACTATCAAGAGAGAAATGTCTATATTAATCTGATGTCAGCAGATCTCTCTCAGTTCTATCTTCACTGCAAACTCACCTGCTCTGCAAATAAGGTGGCAGGGAGAATATCATTTGCTCTCTAAATAGAGACAGAGCCTGAGCTGTGTGAGTTGTCAGACTTGCACTTCAATTGAGGGACCAAGGCAGTTCATGGGATTTATTTCAGAATCTGTAATGCTGAATTGATTTCCTGCTGCGATCATCAATGAAAGCAGTATTTCACTTGCATAGGATTTTAAATTGAAAAAATGTATCTCCATTAAGAAAATGCAAAGTCTAGTCAGCCTCTCAGAAAATTGTATCTCAAGAAGCAGGAGAAGGTGCCCTATATTAATTCCTGATATTAGCTTCACATCAAAAACTCATCTTATCTTTCCTTCTTCCTGCAGACATCATTCCCTCTGAAATTCTGTATATCAGGGAGTCTGATGGCCTTAATAAACCAGAAAAGAAGTTCAGAAGTCCTGAGATTAAGAAATTTCATTAGAAACTTTACCTAGACTTTCTTGCTCTTACCTCAAAATATGAAGTTACCCATTTAATTCTCATTGATTGTGCTCTGTGTCATAACAATGCATGGAAATACTGAGGAAATAACTGGAGGAGGTATTTATTTATTTTTTTTATTATTTCAAAAATGCCATCTCATGTGAGGGTAAGGAAAGAGTGGGAGATGTTTTCCTATGAGGCTATTGAGTCTTGGTGATTCAAAATGAGTTTGGAAAACATCCGTCAGCTGCTTTTCTGAAGGTAGGAGAAAGGAAACTAATTTTACAAGGTCTCTTTTCTTTAAAACAAGTGGTGTCTTCTCTGTCATTCTATGATCATTGACTGAAATCAGCTGTTTGGGTAAGGTACGGTTTTCCTGGTGATACAGACATTTTTATGTGCTGCAATTCCACTGCTATACAGTGCTCTCTCAGTCCTTGCCCAAAACCTGGCTCCACAAGTTTCCCTGCATCTTGAGATTAATTTTTCCAAGAGTTTTCTCTGCAAGCATTCTGGCCAATGGGCCACATCCTCTGGGAGATACAACAGTGAGTATAAATAGGCCGACACATTTGGGAGGGCTTAATAAACAGTATTTCTTAAGGTAGCTAGGAAAAGAAGTTTCATTCTGATTTGGCTCGGAAAAGATCTGTTTTGATCTCCTGACCCGCCTGTTGAGTTCAAGGTGAGCTCTGTTCTTACAGTGCAACTCTGCTGTTTGCGTTTAACAATCCTCCATCCTCTCTAGGACCCAACATTTTTTGCCAGTCCCTGAATATCTGTCTGTCCAGTTGAATTTGTCATTCAGAGGGTGAAATTAAAAATGTAGGGAAATGCTAGATTGTTGAAACTTGTTATACAATAGGAGCTGAAATTCCCCTCATCTGCCTTGAGGTGCCAACACCCCACCTTCCCAGGCAGGTGCAGGCCATGAGGGAGGCTGTCTGTCCACCAGTGTCTCCTTTTGTGATGGAACTTGCCTGTGCCACTTTGGGCAGTGGGATGGGAGGATCATCTCCTTTTGACTCTGTCTCCCCCCAGGGAACTTGAGCCTGGCCAACATCCTCCTCAAGGCATTTAGATTTCTCTCCACACATGCTAGAAATAAATGCTGTGCTTGTGCAAACCCCTGCAAATGGGGTCAATGCCCTCCCTGCCCTCCTCTTGCTGCCTACTCTGCAGGACAGGAGGCACAGGGGCTGCCCAGCACCCTTCTGTCCCAAGCCTGACCTTGTCCTGAAGCACAACTCTGCTGTTGGCATTTCACATCCCTCCAGTTCTTCATTGGATTGAAAGTACTGGTGGTGTGTTCCAGCATGGCATTAGGGCAAGTCTGATAAGAATGAAAATGAAATACATTCACTGACTCAGCCAAAAAATCTGTCTGACCTGTATCCTGAGGTGATGGTTCCTGATGCCTTTGTGTAATTTTTCTTTTTCAGAAGTTAGCATTTTCCACATGCCAATTGCTCCTCACTGTGGTTTTTTTTTTTTTTTATGTTCTGCATGAGATGTATAATCTGCTATTGTCAAATACAGATTATTCCACACAGAACTTCAATTTAATTTGATTTTTATTTCTTGAGAATTTCTTTGTTCTTAAATTTTATGCTATTTGTAGAAACTCACAATGCACATCGCAAGTAAATGAAAAACTATGTCAGGTTTAAAACTGAAAAACCTTCAATAAAGGGTATAAGGAGCTACAGAATAAAGCATAATTTGCATATTCAGTTGAGATAACATCTGGAAGAGGGGAGACAGATGAATCAGCAGAACATGTCATACCTGCAGGGCTATGATCTCACTGTCATCATGGAGACGTGGTGGGATGGCTCCTGTGACTGGAATGTTAGAATGGAAGGATACAGGATCTTTGGGAAGCGCAGGCAGAGGAGATCTGGGGGAGGTGCCTCCCTCTCTGTCAATGACCAGCTGGAGTGCACGGATCTCTGCCTGGGTATGGATGAGGAGCTGACTGAGATCTGTGGGGTCAGGATTAAAGGGAGAGTAGGGACATGACAGTGGGGTCTGCTACAGGCCACCTGACCAGGAAGACTGAATGGATGAGGCCCTTACAGACAGCCTCACATTCACAAGCCCTGGTCCTTGTGGGGAATTTCTACTACCCCAGTATTTGCTGGATGGACAAGACAGTGGGGCACAGGCAAACCGGGAAGTTCCTGGAATGCATTAATAATAACTTCCTTCTCCAAGTGATAGAGGTGCCAATGAGGAGAGGTGCTGTGCTGAACTTTGTTCTCCCCAATAAGGAGATGCTGGTGGGGAATGTGAAGCTCAAGGGAAGCTGCAGTAACCATGGTGGAGTTCCTCAGGGCACCTGGAAATGTTGAAGGCCAGGCTGGATGGAGCTTTGAGCAACCTGGTTTAATGAAAGATGTCCGTGCCTATGGCAGGAAGTCTGGAACTAGATGATCTTTAAGGTCTCTTGCAACCCAAACCGTTCTGTGAATTTTGCAGCATCTTGCTATATTTTTAACTGTTTGTTACCAGGGACTTGCTAGCAGTACACTTTTGTGGTGAATGGTTCACTTTCTGCCAGGTGTACCTGCTGGCTATAGACGTTAACGTGCCCTAACAGAGTAGAAATTAGGTAGAATGGGAAGGGAAGGAGATTTAGAGATTTCCAGAGAAAACTTGTTCTAACTTTTATTTTTTGTCCTAGGAATGTAAGTGAAATGTGGGAGTTTTTGTCTTACGGAGAGAAGAACTAAAGACTCCACAGACTTACTCATTTTATGTTGCCCATATAATTCTCCAGCAGCTTCACAAACATGATTCCAAATTATCTTTTTTTTTGGGTGGGGGGAGGGAAGCGGTATTATTCTCGGCACTTTTCTTGCACTAGATGCTGACTAAATACCTATTTTACTCTGGTCACAATGAACAAATTGTTATGGGCAGTCACAGCAGCCCTGAATTTCTTTGAAGGCTTGTTTACCAATCCCCATGAGGGTGATAGGGCTTACTAAGATTCGAAACAAGGGATGTTTTTTTCCTGTTTTCTGCATTAAAAAAAAAAAAAAGTGTACTCATCAAACTGTGTAGAAACTAGTGCTCCCTCTTCATTCTGTCTTTATCACAGTTTAAGTAAAGTGAAATATTTTTAAGGACATTTGCCCAGAAGCTCATACTTTGCATATTACTTCTATCTCATTATCCCACAGGGAGATGTTTCCTCTTAACTGTTTCAGAGGGTGAGTTCATGCTGCCTGGAGCCTGACGTGTATAAAAATACTTTGACACTGTCCCAGCAGCTTTGTGCCTTTCATTACTGAGTGCCTGTTGAAGACCACTTATCCTCAAATATCCCAGAGTAGTTCCTAATTAATGAATGTGGTAATTCTTCTTTGCGACTTGTGCTTTCAGGGTCACTACAGATTTACAGTGAGACATATATATTAAACATGGCACCCTGAATAGTGACTGAGGAACACATTTTTTGGGTTGGAAATTTCCAAGACTTCAATGAAAACTTTCCTCTAAATCAATGCCAACAACTAAAAGTAATTCCAGCCTGTTTCCACAGACAGGTTCCTACAGGCTGTTGGTGTAGAGAGGGCAAGACAATTCCCCCTGAGCTGACACCACTTTTTTTCTCAAAGTGCTTTCCAGTTTTATGCCCCAAATCCTCCTCTCCCACTCACTGTGGGCAGCCACTGTTGCAGGGCACTACAGCTGCTCAGCTGGGTGTCTGGCAGGATGGCACCTCATTTGATATTTATGAAAGTCTCTGTGCTGAAATGATTAATTGTGCAGAAAATGTCCCTGTCTGCTATTTATCCACTGTAAATGGCTGAGAAACACCTGGACTTTTCATGCTTGCAGCAGCTTGGGAAAAAATATGGTTTTGCCACTGACCATTAAATTACTCATTAGGGTGGGGGTTTTTCTGTTTGTTTGTTGGTTTTTTTTTTTATGTCTCAAGCATGTGACTAAAAAGGCTCATCCTCGGTACATCTTAACAGATAATTCTCTTTGCTGGTACAAATCTCTAGCAAACTTTTTCATCAGAAGAAATGGTAAACTGAGTGAGGGGCTTGTTCCGGATCTTCAGATGCCTGCCTCAATGCTGTCACAAGGACAGGTGGTAAGAAAATAATAACCACCTTTTCAAGTTGAAGAATGAATTAGAGAACTCTTGTTTTGTGGTCTGCATGTTCAGACAGCTCCCAGGTCTGCTCTGAAGAGGGCAGGTGTGTGGAGAACTGGCCCCTCCAAGCAGTCTGAGGGGATGTGTGGGCTCTGAGGGTGCAGGAGCATATGGGTCTGGCCCTCACTGCCTCCCTGCAGCCCAGCCAGGGCAAGAGCTGGCTGCAGCCCTTTCCCTGCCCACTGATGCATTCTATGGGAGGCCAGAATGTTATGAGCCCCCCACAGGTGTATCACCTCCTGAGGGCTGCCCGCAGCCTCTCAGAAATGGCTTATAAAAATAGCTAGACAGCATGATCAGAGGTGTTTGAAAAGCAAAAGGTTTTAATAAAGACAAAAATAACAAACTATACAAAACAAAAGTGAAATAAGCAGTGCAAGGTGCAGGGAGGATCCTTACACCTGCTATCACATCCTGAAAATGCCCTGAAAGTCTCTGTGCTCTCCTTTAAATGTGTAGCAATATAGGAGGGGTTTTTTGGCATGCTTCCCAACAGAAATAGCTACAGGTCTTGAGGTACAGCTCAGGGATCTAAGAGGTGCCTTTTCCTGGCACAAGGCCAATTATGGTGAGAAGAGCATCAAAGTTTCTGGTTCTTTGCCTAATAAGTGAAAGAAAGCATGAAACCCAAATCTTTTCCTAATATGGGAACACCTGCTGGGGGTGCATTGCTACAGCCCACCACCCACCAAAGGGCTGTTGGGGTCCTAGGGAGGCTCTGTCACTCCTGGTTTGGGACATGGAGGATGATGCTGGGAGCTGATGTGGAATGGCCCATAGCAGGTGAGGTGCAGCCTTGGGGGAGGTTATCTGCAGCCTGCTATGCACCAGGGATGACCCACAGCTCAAAGGAGGGGAGGGTCAGGCAGCCCTGCACACATTTCCATCTTTATGCCTCAGGTAAGCCCTGCACTCTGTACATCAGTTTCCAGAGGAGGTTTTCCTTCTGCAGCAACATCAGATATTCAGATGAGTGGCCCAGCTGGACACAGTACTAAGACAAAACTTGTATGCTTGTCACTGTGCTCAGCTCATAATCCTTTAGGAAGGGAAACTTATTTTTACAATATCAGCATTGTGAATCAGCATCCGTTGGCTGTTTCAGAGGATTTCCAGCCTCATGCAAAACAAAAGCAAAGCTGTGCTCAGGGACAGCAAAGGAAACTTCTACCAAGGCACACTACTGCTGTAGTTGGCTGCTTACTGCAGTCCCAACTTTGCATTTTCACCACAGAAAAAGTGGATAGCTCCTGCTCCAAGCAGCTAATTGTCCAACACCAGGTGAGCGGATTTCTTAAAACCAAAAATAATGTTGGGAACAGTTCAGATCCTATGGGCTTGACTATTCTACACACCCTCTTCTCCAGTGCACCAAGTGCCATCTTCCAGACCAGGGCAGGGAGACTAGTATGTTGTTCAGGGGAGCAGAATAATTTCACCCACCTTAGTAATATGCTAACAGTCCTTACCAAAAGAAAATGGCAGCACCTGCTATGCCTGGGATGCTGGAGGGAACAGACCCAGATGCAGGGTCTGGGGACACTTTCTCTGGCTGCCATTATTGCTCAAGCAGTTGAGCTGGCAGTGTTGCTTTCTGAAGTCCATTTTTAGAAGCCAATGGAAGTTCCTGTTCTGGACAAGGATTTAGGAGATCATGGGGTAACTTTTGTGTAAGTCCATACATTGCATTTTGTAGAAGTGATAAGACGTTGGCAGCTTTCCCCAAGGGGAGCTCCTGGAAGGTCATATTGTGAGAACAGCTGGAATGTGCTGGCTGTTCCCATCACACGTAGAAGTGCATGATGTGAAAAGATGTGATGTGCCACAGAAGAGAAATTTCTAGAGGTGAGCTCCTGGGAGGTCATATTGTGAGAACAGCTGGAATGTGCTGGCTGTTCCCATCACACGTAGAAGTGCATGATGTGAAAAGATGTGATGTGCCACAGAAGAGAAATTTCTAGAGGTGAGCTCCAAGGTCTGGAAAGCAGCCTGTGAGTTTGGGTGGAAGAGCTTACTGAAATGTAATATGCCCAATAAGCAGTGAACATCCAACCCCAGTTAGAGAAGCACCAGGGCAGAGGAGGCCCTTCCTTAGATACCTCCAGCCCATGAGCCTTTTTTCACCATTCCATCTGCCTTTCCAATACTCCTTGGCTGTTAACGCTGTTGCCCCCTGGTACTGATGAGCAGTGGAAAGAGACAGAAACTAGGGAAAGGCATGGAAAGTTGCTTTGTTTGGGAAGACCCGCCATGCAGGGAACATGCTCTGTTTGGGACCTGCCATATGAGTGCTGCTTAGCAGGGCCAACCCAGCTGCTGGCCTCTGTGGCTCTGAGCTTGTTTGTGCTGCATTTGGGTTTTCTCCACACAGGTCTAACCACTGGGATTAGTGGAAAATTCTATTTTTTTTTTAATGCGAAGTTTCTGATAAAATTAATATCTTTGAGGAAGTCAAATTGCTTTCTTTAGGAATGGCTATTTTACACTGGAAAGTTTGAGAATCAAAAGGATTTGCCAGGAAACCAAGAATTCCCACTGTTTTTCAAAACTAATAATGAACAGTTAGAAGAGGGAATGAAACAAATTGAACTCTGCTCTATGCCTGGATTTGGGTTTCACGTAGAAGTTGGTATTGGACAAGACTACCTTACAGTTTGCCAGATGCTGGCAGTCTGTGCTGAAAGACCAGCACAGCTCTCAAGGACTGGGTTAACGCTTTTGCTGCTGTTACATTTACTGTCTGCTTGCTGGTGTGTACTTGTCACATGAGATGTTTCACCACACTATTCACCTGGCAAATCATGATTGCAGCCCATGAGAGAGGACAAAAAACATCCAAGGAATGATAGAAATCACAATGATTTTGAAAAAACAACAACAAAAATAACAACAAAAAACCAAACCCAAGACCTAAGCCAAATTTAAACCCACCAACTCTCAGGGTTTGGATTCCTTTTTCCTGAGCAGGAGTACATACACATGTTTTAAATCCAGTTCCGAAAGCAATGTCAAGATATATTTTGTAACATATGAAGATGCTTACACAGATGTTCACTGAGAGACAATTGGCACCAGGAAGTGAAAAATGAATTGTTGTTGCTTTTCTCTCTGTGGGGAGAATGCCCCTAACCCCCTTCTTGCCACAATGAAAATACAATAACCTTGTCTGCATGCTCTCATGGAAAGTTTGTCCTGCTTCTTGGGAAATCTTGGTGCTTCTGCACATCTGCAATTAATCAAAGCACAGATCCAGGTGCTACTGACGTAGCCAAGATGCAACCAAGATATGTTTGATGATTTCTTCAGGTTTTGTTTTTTTTTTTGTTTGTTTGTTTTGATTTAGAGTCTCTCTTGCTAAGTATATTGGCCATCCTGCAGAAGGGAACAGTTACTTGCAGAAATCTGTCTGGTCCCCAGCCAGGTTGACAGGATGTTTGCAAAGGGAAGTTTCTGTGAGGGTGAGAGGAAGGAAAATGAAAACATTTCATGTCAGAAAAACTGTTAAAGAAGGAAAGGCTCTGGAGGAGAGACTTGGTTTGAGGAAAGGAAATTAGGGATACAAGAATTGGACAGTATTATTAATTTCTCCAAAGAAGGACTTCTCCACTTTGAGTCAGCTCAAGGATTTCACAGCAGCTTTCCAAAGAAAACCCAGGTACCTCTGGAAATGATGCCGGTGCTTTAGTACTCCTGCGGGCAAGCTCTGGCAGATTTAACTGCTGTGGTTTAAAATGTGGCTGTCCCATATGTTTGCTTTGCTTGCTGACTGGAAATTTCTGCCTCAGAGGAGTATGTGGCATGTGCTAGGGTCTCAGAGCTCGAGTTTACAGGCTGGAGAAGAGAACTGCTTTTACAGGTTTTTGAGCTGACACCAGGGACCATGTACTGAGACAGTTGTGGCATCAGTTTGTGGCCAGCACTGCCATCCCTTGGGTAATCTCTGCTGAGAGTAGGGAGCCAGGCAGGGAGCAACAGCTTGGATCAATGCAGATAAACCTGGCTGAACTGTCTGTCAAAACCCTGCTGTCTTGAGATACAGACACTCCAAAGTTGAGGCTCCGTGGTTCAGGCATTGGGCAATGCTGGTCTTTGTCTGGACTGAAGATGTTTCACCCTGAGCTGCAGCACCCAGAGGCTGTGCAGGACAAGGCACATGACAGCGCTCAGGGGTGTCAGGGCTGGGACCCTCGGCTGTCAATTCAGCCATTTTTAAAGTGGGTTTCAGCTGTTTACACATACACACCTAATTCTCTGCTCTTGATTTAGGGATCTCTTTTACAGTTGGTGAAGACTGACTCTAAAATCCCAGTATGTGTTCCTCCAGAGCAGACATCTAAAGTAGGTGAGACAGATCATGGTTTGAAAATGCCTATATTTCTTCATTAATGCTAAGGAAAAGTACGATTTCTAACCCTGATTCTGAAGTTAAATTGAACAGATCTTAGGTTTTGTGTCCAATTTTCAGAACATCTTCTGTAAGTCTGTAGTTTGCATCCTTAGAAACCAATGCTGAATTTTCATACCAAGACAGATTTGCCAGGAGTGCATTTTCACTTTTGTAGCAATATTTGTGCTAATAAAAATAAAATTGTTATAAAATTTATCTGCACAATTTAAAAAACTGATTAGCAAGTGGAAGAAAAAAAAGAACCAAGATAGTATAACAGTCCATGGAATTACAAAAAGTTTAGATTTTTGAAGGAGGAAAAAAATTGATTTCTTTTATAAGACATGCTGTAAACAGAAAAAAAGTGATCTTAAGTGTTGTCGATTCCACTTTACTGTGCACTTCTATCCACTAAGGATGGCTGCACTTGAATAAAGATGAAGTAATTTCTGTAGCTAGGCCTGTTTATGTAGAACTTGGGGGTGTATTTCCTATTTAAATGGAAAATAGTATTGTAATGCTTAAAAGCTCTGGTGTGTCTCTGTGTTGTGTAAGATGTTTCTAATCTGTATTTGAAGTGTGATTTGTGTTTGAAGTGATTCTATGCTGTTTATCTTGAGATCCAGGTTGATGTTAAAACATGTATCCTTTTTACTGAAGAATTTTCTGCTTGCGTCCAAAAAAGATCAGCCACAAAGGAGATTAAATGAATCAAGGCCTTCTTGCATATTCCAGCTCTCAGCAAGGCTGAGAACAACCTATAGGAGTCCCCTGGTTTTGGGATGTGTTATTTGGGGAGTTTAATTTAGCTTGATGATGCCATTCATACCAAAATGATGCTTAAGAAGTAAGTGGCTCTAGATGGTAAAATAATATTATGCTGAACACCAGGCGCAAGCCTCACTCTGCCTCTGCAGGTATGTCTGAATTGCTAGCTGAAGCAAGAGCTCAAGAGATAATTTATGCCCACCAAACTCAGGATCCGTGTGTTTTCTAGCTACTCTCTGCTGTAATCTGGCTGCATATCAGCATAAGGGCATCTTAAATGTTATTCAGAGGAGCACACTTGTCATGACAGACTGGATTGGGTTAGAAGGGACCTTAAAGTTCATCTAGGTGCAAGCCCTGCCAAGAGCAGGGATGCCGCCCTCTAGATCAGGTTGTTCAGAGTACCATTTAACCTGGCCTTGAACACTTCCAGGGATGGGACATTCACAGCCTCCCAGGGCAACATTTCCAGCACCTCACAAGTCTATAAGCAAAAAATTTCTTCCTAACATCTAATCTAAACCTGCCCTCTTTCAATTTAAAATCATTGCCCCTTGTCCTGTCACCATCTGCCCATATAAAAAGTCCCTCTCCCTCTTTATAATAAGCACCTTAAGGTACTGGAAGGCCACAATAAGCCCTCTCCAGAGCCTCCTCTTCCCCAGGCTGACCAGCTCCAGCTCTCTCAGCCAATCTTCATGGGAGAGGTGCTTCAGCTCTCTGACCATCTCTGTGGTCCCCCTTTGGACCTGCTCT
>VYZR01118999.1:26104-51200 GCA_013400675.1 Oxylabes madagascariensis | reverse complement strand
AAGAGGGGGAGGGCCCCCTAAAAAAAAAAAAAAAAAAAATTGCTTTTTTTTTATTTTTTTTTTTTTTTTTTTTTTTTTTTAAATGCTGTTCGGTTTGCGATGGTTTGTTTAGGCTGAGAAGTTGCTTACAAACAAAAGGACGCTGTATCGGTACAGAACCGCGGGTGCGACTGTGACTCAGTGAACTCAGCCCAACAGGGCAAAGGGACACGAGCGAGCCCCCGGGGCAGTTTCCTCTGCAGGCTCCGCAGAGCCGCGGCTCGGTGCCAGCGGACGGGCAGTGCCCAGAGCCGGGCAGAGCAGCAGCAGCAGCGCCGCAGCCCCGCGCAAAGCCCGCACGGTGCCCGCAAAGCCCAGACAGTGCCCGCAAAGCCCGCCCGGTGCCCGCAAAGCCTTCATGATGCCCGCAAAGTCCGCACGGTGCCCGCACAGCCCGACCGGTGCCCGCAAAGCCCGGACGGTGCCCGCAAAGCCCGGACAGTGCCCCCAAAGCCCGCACGATGCCCGCAAAGCCGCCCGGTGCCCGCACAGCCCCGGCCGGGCAGCGGGGCAGGGCTGCTCCCGCTCGCCGCTCCGCCGGCTCTCTCGGCGCTTCCCCTGCAGGCACAGTTCGCCCGACTAGTTGAACTGGCTCTTTCTGTCTTCTTTTTTTTTCTTGGCAAACTAAGAATTTCCTTCCTGATAAAAATGAACGGCGGGCACCCCGATTGGGCGTCGCGTTGGGGAGGATGTGACATCAGGCACATCTCTCGCTCGGCTGGAGCGCTGGCCGCCGAGCGGGGCAGTCCCGGGGCTGTTTTGTTAAATCCCAGCCCAGGTACTGGAGTTTGTGCACAGGGAGCTGCCGGCACCACGTCCCGGCTGCCGCCAGCTCTGCTCGGCTCATGCGTGCGGAGCCTGTTCCAGAGATCGCTCCGGCCGCTGGGGGCTCACCGGGGACCATGGAATTTGAACTCTGGAAACCGACCGCAAAGTGAAAAAACAGCGCTCGGGCAGACGGGTTGAGATGGGTGATGAGAGAACTGATCAAAATGCCAGCAAATTGCAAGGAGCTGGAGGCCAGGCATCTGCGGCGTCTCCATCCAGCCCGCTGATGAGGGGTAAGTGACACTCCGCCTGCCACCAGCCTCAGCGCTGCCGGAGGGAGCGAGGGGCTGCAGTGCCTGCTGCTCCCGGAGTCCTGCTTCGGGACAGGTCCGCAGCCGGCCCCACAAACCACCCCCATGCCTTTGTGCTTCTGAGGGGATTTTAAACAACTAGTTCTGTTTGATACTGAAATTTTGGTTGTTTTTCATTTGTGTCGTAGAAAAAGAGTGGTTGATTTTGTGCTGCATTTTGTGCAAGCAGAAACAAATGCAGCACTTGGACCGCAGCACACTGAAAAATAAGTTGAAATGTGGCATGTTTGACTTAAATTAGTGCCAGCAGGATGCTCAGCACTGGCTGAGCAAAAATCCTTTTTTTTTTTCTTTTTCTTTTTCTTTTTCTTTTTCTTTTTCTTTTTCTTTTTCTTTTTCTTTTTCTTTTTCTTTTTCTTTTTCTTTTTCTTTTTCTTTTTCTTTTTCTTTTTCTTTTTCTTTCTTTTTTCTTTTTTCTTCTTTTTTTCTCCTTCTCCTTCTCCTTCTCCTTCTCCTTCTCCTTCTCCTTCTCCTTCTCCTTCTCCTTCTCCTTCTCCTTCTCCTTCTCCTTCTCCTTCTCCTTCTCCTTCTCCTTCTCCTTTTTTCTTTCTTTTCATTCCCTTCTCCCTTGCTTTCCTTCGTTGTCTCCTTTCTTTTGATTATTTTAATTTTTGCTTTTCATTTTTGTCTTCTCTTTCTTCTTCATTTTCTTTTTCCTTTTCCCCTTTGTCTTTTAACCTTTCCCCTTGTCTTTAAGTGTTGTTTGGGCTGACCCTACTGAGTTGTTCTGCAATGGCATTGTTGTGACCAGTGCTGTTGTGGACACATAACAGTGAGCAGTTACTCAGACAAATGGCTTCACTCTGGTCATTGCTCTGTGTCTGGCTCAGAGCCGTTGAAAATATGACATGGTAAAAAAAGACAAGCATATCCTTAGCTGGATGTGTTCCATGTAGTTCTGTTTCTCTGAAGTTACTCCTCCATCTAATGGTGAGTGCAGAAGGAATGAGATAAATTCAGAAAATGTGGGTTCATGCTGTCCTTGCTCCTTTCCTGGGCTGTTCAGGATATTTCCGTTAGTACCAAATTGAAGATTAAAACCATAAAACCAAAATGCAAGGCTGACCAGTCTGTCTGCAGTGTAGCCTGCCTGTCCTCATGTGTATCACGTATGTACAGTCTGAGGCTGGGGTGAGGGGGAAGGCACCGCGATATTATTAACAATGTGAGTAGAACCTGTCCACACTGGAGATAAGCTCCAGCAAAATGGAGGGTGGAAGGAGGGAATCCCACATGGCACAGTGCTGGACACAGATCATTTGGTCCTTTGAATATCAAAGTTTAGTCCATTCCTTTTGTGTCTGCCTATTCCTTAGCAGAGTCAATAAGCTCTGCTGGCAGTTTCCAGTGGGAATGTATTTGGCTCAGACTATGTAGATCACAAACTTTGAGGGACAGCCTTTGAGTATGAAAAAACCCATTTGTAATATTATTCGATATAATGCCTTAGGATTTTGTATCTGCAAACATGAATGCAAGAGCATACCTCCACTGGAAGGACTTCAGAGCCCCTTTCAAGCTGCAATGTGCGTGAGAGGCATGGAAGGAAACCAGCCTGGGGACAGGCACGGAGGGTGCATTGCCCTCACATGGTCAGGGGTCGGAAAAAGTTGCTTCAGCCATCACCACAAAACCCAGTGCTCTAGAAAGGTCCTGTAAGAGCTCTGTTGTGCACAGGGAGCAGTCAGAATTTGCATGTGTGCGTGGTTATTTCTATAAGGCTCCCTCTGTGTACACCACCCTGCCAGTGGCATGTGCCTGAGTGATGGCAATGCAGATATGACCAGAGGTTTAATGTAACCTCTGGGCTGGCTGGAGTTTTCTCAGGGGAAGGGGGAGCTAGGTGACCCAAAGCCACTGAAAGCCAGTGGGATTTGGATGTCTAGATGCTGAACTGACTCAACCTCCCTGTGGACTAAAGTGTGGATAAATTTCAAATTTGGACAAATTATCTTGTTTCTTTGTGAAAGAGCAGTTGTACTTCATTTTGACAATCAGGAATCCTTGTTGAAGTGGTGGTAGATGCAGTGAACACAGCTGTGTTCCCCCACATACACTGGCCTTGCTACTTCATCTGCAGCTCTGGTGGGCAGAGTGTTTTGAGCACATTCACAAAAGTCACCCGTTCAGGATTTGAAAGTTCAGGTGGAACTGACATTTGCTTAGGTCTTAATCAAATACAGTACAGATCTTTTGTATTCTGATGATGTGCCTCCTGTGAAGTGTAAAAGAGGGCAGTGAGACCTGGAAATCTACTGCAGCCTTTCTCGTCTTCCAGGCAAGAAACACGAGTTCCAGCCTGGAGCAGGCAGAAAATAGAAATATTGTTATTTGCCAGAAGGTGATGCCCTGGGTCAAGAAACTGGGGAAATTTGTCATCCCTTCCAGGGGGCTTGCCTCCCTGGCATTGCTTCAGGTTAGAGGTGTTTGCTGCAGATGGAGATAGGGCAGGAGAGGCCTCAGCCTGGGGCTGTGCAGTTCGTGGCAGCAGATCTGGAATTATGCCATCGCAGTTAGTCATCACTCAGGCATTCAATACTGCTCTTCCCAAGGATCCAAGGCTGGTGTGATGGACTCCATAGGGCTTTATCCACTTCCACGTAGGATAAAACTCTCAGCTTCTCTCAGTTACAGAACTCACAGATAGATTACATGTTAGCACATATCTCTTTTATTTTTCACTGACATTTATTTTTGATGCTTATGTGGTCAATCTTTTCATTCATTGCTAAAACTTGGAAAATTGCAAGCTAATGGCCAGTCCACAGCTGGCTGGTTTGGCTCTTTTTAGAGTTGCAGTAGAAACCTGTGTTTTCTCAGGCAAGGACTGAATGGATAAAATCCGCACATGGATATGTCCCTCTTAGGAACCAAAATTCTGACGTGATGATATAACAAGCTGGTACTACACACAGGTTGGTACAGGCACGTGGCCAAAAAAAGTTCAAGTTGCAGCTCAAAACACATGTACTTCAGTCTAGATTTTTGGAGTTTCTATAAACATATTTCCCATAAAATTCATGCAGTTTAGGCAATGGCATTAGTTTCTAAATGAGGAAAAGCTTTTTACATACCCTGGAAACACAACTGACTGTAACCCAGGCAGGATCAGCAAGAGCAACAGCACAGTCAGATAAGCGTCAATTTGACACACATCACTTAGAGCAAAGCTGTTTTAGTCAGTTAATAATTCTGTGCTTTAATAATTGTAGCCTAGTTTTGCTTTCCTTATGAACCAGAACCACAGCTTCTAGAACTGGCTTGTCCATTGCTAAAGCTGAAGGAAGTTTGGGAGCCTAATGAAACTGTGTAACTGTTGTGGGATGCAGCCCATGGAACATAGAAGGAGTCAGGCAGGGCTCAAATAGTGCTAATAACAGAGAATACAAATTTTTAAAAAGCTAATTCATAGACTCATAGCCAGGTTTAGATTGGAAGGGACTTTTAAAGGTTCTCTCGTCCAACACGCCTGCAGTGAGCAGGAGCACCTTCCACTAGAGCAGGTTGCTCAAAGCCCCATTTGACCTTGAATCTACTTGATCTTGAATCTTTCCAGGAACAGGACATCTACCACCTCTCTGGGCAACCTGTTTCATTATTTCACCGCCTCATTTTTATGTCTGGTCTAAATATACATTCTTTTCATTTAAAACTTTTATGATCATCAGCTTATGTGTAAACATTATTTTAAAGAATTATAGTGGCTTATTAGGGTTTTTTGCTGAAGACAGGCTTCCTGCTGTTGAGGATTCCATTCCACGCATGTGCTCTATTATAGTTCCTGAGAACCTCAGCAACTCAGCCAGCAACTTGATCACTAGCAAACTTGGAGTTTTCTCTGTAGGTAGTGGAAGGAGAGTGGGACATCTCCAGAGAGCAGCAAAATGTCTTTCCACCAGAAGTTGTGTGAAGTGCCCTCTGGAAAGGCTTCCCTTCCTTTCCAGGGGGGAACTGGGACATTGACATAGAGCAGACACTGGGTTTTGAATGCTGGGATGTAAATATCTCCCAGAGGGATTATTGCTGTTAGTTGGCTCTGAGCCATAAAATCTGTAGTACTGAAGATCTCCCTCTATTAATATTTGCACAGTCTATATGTGCTGTACCTCACTTCGTGGTTTCAACAATGCAGAGGACACAGCTATTACTTAAAATGCACCACTCACACCAAACACTGAAAGCTGAAAGATGGAATCAACAGGTAGCACGATTTGCCTTCTTGTACTTTGGTCTCTTCTCTTGCCAAATGTTGTTGACTCTAGTCCAGCTCTGAGCAGGGGTAAATGGCTGATCAACCAAACCCTCTTCAAAACATATTCCTTTTGAGATAATTGGTAAAATGTAATAAGTTTGTGGGGAAAAAAAAGGTCTGGAAATAATTCAGAGAGAGGGACAAGCTCAGCCAGACCCAGGTGATGTTCTGCAAAACCCTCTCCTGTCTTCTGAAGGGGTATGCAGCTGTGCAGTGCAAACATGGGATGAGTTAAAAATGCACCCAGAGAGAAACCATCTTCTTGTCTGTCTCCCTCACAGAATCTGCTCCAAAGAATCTTGGCAGCTCAAATAAAGTAGAAGGGAGGTAACACAATTGAAGTAAAGTATGCTAGTGAAATAGAATTTTAGCCTTTTTCTTGTCTTTGTTTTTATACAGACTTTGTTTCAGACTGGTCTCCTTTACATGAGGCCTCTATCCATGGGCGTCTGCTTTCCCTGAAGAAGCTCATTGAACAGGTACCTCTCTGCTGGGTTCTTGTGGTCTCTGCAGGGTTTGTTCAGTGCATGAATGCAGTTTGTGCTTTACCGTGAAACTTCCATAGTGAGAAAATCATGTTAACCAAGTCACAGTGAAATCTGCGTGCAACAGGGTTTTTGTCTCTATAATCAGTTCCTTGCCCAGCACAAGCTTTGTGCATTAATTTGATGATGTACTGAGCTATCCTGGGTGATGCCTTACCTTTGGCAGAGGTAATGGGACCCTGGTCACTGGGATCTCTGGATGGCTGAGGGCAGCTCCTCTGCCGCTCCTGTCTGTGCCTGTGAGCAGGTTTTGGTGCCCCAGGTGAGGGCCAGCTCTGGACATGGTCATGGGTCTGCTTGAGGCTTCAATTCACTCACCCAGACATTTGTTTCTGGAGTGCCTGAGCATATTCCAGGGCCCTCGTCCCACTCCAGAAGGTCAGAGATAGGTGGAAGTGATTTCTGAATCTCACCACTTTGTTTCTTCAAAATCCCTGGGTTTAACCTGTGAAGGAATTGATGGAAAGGGATGGGGCATTGGAGACTCTTCCAGCTTAGTCTTCTGGAGCGCCAAGATTGCTAGAAACAAAAGATCTTGTAGAATCCAACCAATATTTCTAATGCATTTCTTTCCTTCAGTGGTTGCCTTGAGGCAAAGAGCAGAAAATACTTCAAGAGCATTTCAGAGTTTGACCCAGTCAAACAACCACAGACTCAGTGGGTAGAAGGTCAGAAGGCTTGAGCAGTGATAGAAATAGGCAACAGTTGTGACCCTGCCAAGAACTCTAGTAGCAATATTTCATAATTTTCTTTTATTTCAGATTTTGCTATCCACAGTGTGGTAGAAACCAAATCACACTGAGTTCCTAACAGGATGTTTTGTCCCACTGGAGACAGTCCACTGAGCTTTCTGTGCTGGTTTTCAGTGTGTACAAGGCATGACCTCGGGTACCCTGTGCCAGTATCCACTCCAGCCAAAACATCACAGCCTCTTCATCCCCTTCATCTGCTTACTTTTTGAAATGAATAGCTCCAGGCAGTTGAGGAAGGTCTAGTTATATAAAGTTTTTAAAGAAGGTTTTGGGGTGGGGTTTTTTTTGTTTGTTTTGTTTTGTTTATTGTTGGTTTTTGTATGGCAGTTTTAGTAGTTGATTGTAATGATATTTTCCATTGTCTTATCAGGGGAATGATGTCAATCTTGTTACAGCAGACCGGGTGTCTCCTCTCCATGAAGCCTGTCTAGGGGGTCATGCTGCCTGTGCCAGTGTCCTGTTAAAACATGGTGCTCAGGTGAGTATGTGATGGACAGACCTGTCTCTAGTGTTAGTATGTTGTATTACCACACTTTAACGCTACATGATGTCATGGCAGAGTATCTCTGTGATTTACACTCTGTACTTAGCTCTGCTTAAGGTACTTATGAAATGCACTTCCTAACAAAGCAATCCAAAAAGCACAGATATAGCAGCAGTAATTATTGTTCTTTAGATGAGGATGAATTGTTCTCATCTTTCACAAGAACAAGGGGAAGTTCATCTTGCAAAGTGTTTATAATCCTGCAGCAGCTAAGGGTGTGTTTTATTTTATGCACACATTAATCTTGTTGGTATCAATATGCAGAATCTTAAGTAGAGGCACAGGAATGTTAGGATCAACTGACAATAAAATGGGAAGAAAATGGAAACAAGATGCAAGTAAAATGGTGAAATGATGTCTCATGGCCATTACTTTTCAAACTGTCAAAATTATAATGAATAAGAAAATTAATTCATACATACATTACCTTACCAGATATTACCTTTCAGTTTAAAACTAAGGAAAAAACAATTAAAAAATAAGGAAGGGCTGCACATTTTCAGCCAAAAATGGACTGTTTCAGGAGAGGGCTATGGGTAGGTGTGTTTCGGCTAAGATAACTGAGAAATGGCCATACATTTAGCTTGGTAACTCCTGAGGGACCCTGGAGTGGCCCTGATAGTTTTTTTTTGTTTGGTTTTGTTTGGTTGGTTTTTTTGTTTGTTTGGGTTTTTTGATTGTTTTGTGGGGTTTTTTTTTGGTTTTTTTGCAGTAGGAGAGACTTGGGGGCAATTTAAAAATACTTTTTTAATGATCATTTTAATGAAAAGATGTAGTCTTCAGAAGCACTGGGGAGTTTTGGCATGGAATTAAATAAAAAATATTGGAAACCCTATTTTCTGTTGGGAAACTGGTTAGTTGTCATCAATTCTGAAATACTGAGAAGACAGAAAAACGTGCTGAATTGTGTTATTTTCCCCTAGGTGAATGGAGTGACTGTTGACTGGCACACACCACTGTTCAACACTTGTGTCAGTGGCAGTGTGGCTTGTTTGAATTTACTGCTGGAGCATGGAGCCAGCCTGCAACCACCCTGTGACCTGGCATCCCCCATCCACGAAGCTGCTAAGAGAGGTAACCCCACAGGCATCAGCCCTCCTTTCCATGTTGCTAGCAGTGTGTGGAAGTGGAGGAAAGAGATAGAGAAGATAATTTTCTTGGTTTGGATCATGTAAAATGCCTTGCTAATTGTCTCATCATGAGGAGTGCAGTTCTTCCCACCCCTGTTGCTCATCAAGGGCGGGTCAGCTCAGCTGTCAGATCCTCTGAGTTCACATTGTGACACCTGGAAGGGAAGGCATTGTTCAAATCAGCTCTCTACAGTATGGACATTTCAGAGAGATGTTTGGCTATCTTCAAAAGGAGTGGAGAGAAACATGGAGTGATTCATCTCATCTTCAGTAGACATCTGAAATGAGTCAGATAAAATGTGAGGGCTTTAGCCTGCGAGGCTTTAGCCTGTTTTGCTGAACGTGGCTTTTCAGCTTCTGTTTCGCTGGCTGGATCCATTGGAGTGGATGAAAGTATTACACTACCACCTCTTGAAAAAACATTGAATCTTGGCCAAACTACACTGCTGCAACAAAGAATTTGCTGAAAAAAAAAGCCTGATGTCTGTGAGTTGACTCTTCCTTTATCCCTTTTAAGGTCATGTGCAATGTGTCGAACTCCTTGCATCCCGTGGGGTAAATATCGATCACAACATCAAGCACCTGGGTACTCCACTTTATGTAGCCTGTGAGAACCAGCAACTGAACTGTGCCAAGAAGCTGCTTGAGTCAGGTAAAAACAAAAATAAAGAATGATGTACTTTTGTTTTCTGCAACATGTATCTTTGGATTATCTTTACATCAAAGATTTAGAGGAGCTCCTGCTTTGGGACCAGGAGATGTTTCACTCCTAATAGCAGCCCTGGTTTAATGTGATAGCAGGGTGATCAGGGTCTTCTTGACCCAGGAATTCAGCTTGATAGCTCCCAAAAAATGATGGGTGATCCCGGATTTCATATGGCTGATTGTGCCTGGAACAAGCTATCCTTTCCAGTGTCTGTGTATGTGATGCTGCAGTTATTTGAAGTAGATAGGAAGAAGTTCCATTTTTAATTTTTTTTTTACCTCCTCTTTACCCAAAACAATTGACTCAGCCACTTCTACATAGTGTTTCTGCAAACATGTTTTAATTTTCACTGAGTTCATAAAAAGTTTGTGACCTTTCCAACATAGAAGAAGGTTCAGCACTATATCCTTTGCATCACACAAATCTAGCTGTAAGTCTAAACGCTTGGATAATTACACAAAACCATTTCTTGTTTTCTACAGTAGTACAGGTCTTCTAGCCAAAGGGGCCATATAACCTAAAGTAGCCGCATAGCTGGTACAAAAATGATGAACCAGCAAAGCTACTGTAGAAAAAACAAGCAAAAATCATATATATCATCTTTTAGGTTGTTTAGTGCAATGACCTTTTTTAGGAAGAAAAATGCAAATTAATCTAAATATTAAATGTTTGGCAACTATTCTCTTTTTTCTGCTATTTTTTTTCTGCTGCCTCCTGTATATGTGAATGTGTACTATAAAAACATTATCGTTTTGAATTAGTGCTGCAGCTCACCTTTCTCAGGATGTTTTAGGAGCCATTAACCCAGGGTAGGGAATGGGGGAACTCTCATTAGGGGTGTTTATGCCCTCTTCAACCAAGGACCTCTAGAACTTTTCCATCCTCTGATTTTTTCCCTACTAGATACTTTAGCATTTGGAAATGCCACCAGCTTAAGCCTCCAGTACAGAGCATGTTGAAATCCTGCAGTTTTTTTTAAGGGGTGGGAAGCAGAGGTGGGCCATAGGTGGAACTGCATCTTTGTCTTACTTCAAGACATCTGTGGGCTGGGCTGTGGGTGAAGGAATTCCTCATGCACCATTCCTCCAGGATCATTTTCTTAGTCAGAACCCCACTCCTCAGCCAGTGAGAGTTGTGCTTGTGCAAATTGTAGCATCAAGCCCCAGTGTAAAGGAGTCCAGCTCTACAGCATTTGTGTGCAGGCTGCAGCATTTGTGTGTTATTCAGAGAAATAGTAGCTAGTGCAGTGAATGAAAATAGTTTAGTTTAGTCATTGTTCTTTGTCATTATTTTTTGCCCTCTCTTACTGTTCAGGAGCAAATGTGAACAGCGGCAAGGGCCTGGACTCCCCTCTGCACACAGCTGCCAGGAATTGCAGTGTGGAGCTGGTGAAGCTGCTGATGGACTTTGGAGCAGACATTTGGGTGAAGAACGCTGAAAACAAGAGGCCAGTGGAGCTGGTCCCACCTGGCTGCCCTGTGGGCCAGCTGTTCCTGCAGAGAGAAGGTGCCCCTTAGAACTTGTTTCAGGGAAAACCCACGCAGACTATTGCACAAGGCTATGCTATTCCAGGTTGCTAGCACTAGGAAACTGGGAATAACTGAGTTTGCCTCCATTTGCTGACATAGGGACATTGTTCACGTGCCAGAATATAGTGGTGCACGAACAGAGATAATGGTAAGAAAAATAACTCTTCCTGAACATCCAGATTTTGAATCTACTGCATCAGGAAGCAATCATATGGGGCTTGCCACATAATGTAAAATAGAGTTTAGGATGAATAAACCTAAGCAAATAAGCAAAAGATGCCTTAGAAATTATTGGTAGCTTTTTTCGTTACCTAAAACTTTGGATTTATTGAGAATCTCTCAGTTCCCTTGTGTCAGACAGCAGTAGACCCAGGAGTGTTCCACAGAGTGTGCTGACAAATGTTGACAGCAAATCACCTCTGATGGGAATTGAGGCTAGATAAGTCAGGATGAGATTTGGGATCTCTGGTTATACAGTAGATGGTCAGGTTCATGCATCTCAGCACAAATGCATAAATGGAGATTTGCAACCCTCAAAATTTTAATGCATGTAATACTAAAAAAAAGTATGTCAAAGAACTTGTTTTCTAATTCTTTGCCCTTTATTTTTATTCTTAGTCCAAGCTTTACATAGATGCAAAAGTATCTTTAAAATGAAAGACTACGTGATTTTTTGTTTTGGACGTTAGGGAAAATTGCACAGGAATGTTATACAGAAATATATATTTATATTCATTTATGCACTAGACTTTCTCTAAAGACCAGCTTTATGTTGCTATACTGCTTTATGTTGTTTTATACTGCTGAATAATTGCAGCAGTATCAAACCATAAGCTTAAATTTTAGGAAGAGTCCATTTCATGCTTGTAAATTAAATAGTTCCAGGTGAATTTATTTTATTTTATTGATTATGAAATCTTTAATGAAGTATGGAGAGAAATGTTGCTTATTATTATTGTGGGAAATTAGAATAAGATCTCTAGTGTCTACTCATTTTTGTACTTGTCTTCTTTCTTAGATTTTCTCATTCATCCAGCAAGCCATAAACATTACTAAATAATCTGGATTTTCATTGTTTTAAACAAATTGGTGATGGTGGGGTCCATGCCAGTTGCATATTGATGAGATTGTTGCCATAGAAATATTTACACTCAGGTAAAATTGGAATGACAAAATGATGAATCAGACCCTGCTTAAAATAATAACATGAAAGTAGCATGGCAACACCTATGCTGGGCATGTTATGATTGAGCAACGGATATTTGGTTTCCCAGCCTAATCTATGGCACACAGAGAAACGATCTTTTTGAGTTCCAGTCCCTGCTGCATTTGATTCCTGACTCCCGTGGCACTGCATGTGTCCTGTTTATTTGAGATAGAAAAACATTTCAGGCACGCCCTGTGGAGCTGGCCTGGAATCATTGCTCAGGCCGAGCTGACAGCATGGGCAGTGAGGAACTTTTCTAAGTGAAATTCAGCAATCAAAATCGGGAACAATAAATGTCTGAAGGGAATTTTCCTGTGGAATAGTGGTTTTTCTGATGTTCTGCAAAGTGCCCTTCTCTGCGTGGGGTCATGCCTGTGGACAGCTGATGTCTGGCTTCTTTGGCTGGCTGGACAATTGCTGTCTTGGAGAGTGGTGCAAAAGCTGCTCTCCTGCCCTGCTCCCATGCAAGGCTCCTCTCCCCCCAGGCCCCCCTGCTGGATCCCTGCAGCCCATGGCCAGGCAGGCTGCAGGGAGGGTTTGGCCACCAGAGATGGGTTGGTGAGCGTGCTGACCCAGTCACCCTCCCAGGACCGGCCCAGAGCAGGGCTAGTACATGTGGTGGTTCCCTTCCTAGCAGTTCACCATGCTGCTGGACCATCCCATACCCTGCTTACATCTCAGGGACAGTCCTGCATGTGGGTGGGAGAATTAGTGAATGCTCCAAAAATGTACTCTGTATTTGAAGAGTGCACTTGTGTTTGCAAAATATTTTCCAGTGTAGTGTCACTGCTTGTATTTTGATAAGTCTTCATGTTTTGGGTTTGGTTGTTTTTTCTTTTAATGGAAGCTTTTGTTTTTTTAATGAGACGTTTGCAGGCAGAGCATTTATCTGTGGGATCAGAGTCAAGCACAAGTGCAGTGTGATCCTGCAATAGTTGAACGAGCTTGCCTTGTTTTGCACCCAAGAACAGGGTAACAACTCATATGCTGGCTCTCAGCAGAAGGGTGCAGCCCTTTGCACGGCCCTTGTGATAGCACAGCAGCTTTCAGCCTTGCAGAGCTGCTGGGAATGTGGTGTCCTGCACGAGGGAAGTCTCCAAAGCTAATCAAAGCTGCCACCTCACCACATTTTTGTAGCCTCCCTTCCTTCCCTCTGCTCTGCAGGAGGGAGGGCACCTAAACTGTCCCTTCCCAGCTCACTCACCTCCCTCTTGCTTTCTGCAGTGTCCCTTCTCATGTCCTCCCCACTCTCTGCATCCCGCTCCCTCATTGGTACCCATCTTCTTACCTGCCCTCCCACAGCCCCTGCCTCCCTACACACTCGTCACCCCCGTGCAAACGATGCTGTGGAGGATTGAACACTGACAGGTGCCACAGGTAAAAATTCACATAGAGTCTTCCTCTTCCTGAAGAGGATAAGTGACCCAAACAAGTGTATAATGCTATTATACTTAGATTTTTTTTTATCAGAGATTCTTCAACAGGGCTCCCATCTATCAATATGGGACCAGTTAACCTGGACGGTTTAAATAAAGGACTGTGTAGTGTTTCTTTTGCTTTGTGTTCGTCACTGTTACGAAATATGCCTCAGGAAAGCAGTAGACTGAGAACTTTGAACTGACTGGGAGAGTGAGAGGAGGGAAGAGCTTTTAAAGTAGCATCAATCATCTCTTCTCAGACAGTACAAATATTTGTACAGCTTAAAAGGGAAAGGCTGATGCTGCTGATGCCAGCTGAGTAATGACAGAGTGACTAGGCATGGACTGGATTGCAGGTGGGCAGGTGTCCTTTGACGGATGCAGGTTTGACTTTTCACTGCTGGGTGTGAAAACTTGCTGGGAGGTGGGTTGCAAGAGGTGGATTGCACAGCTGCTGTTCCACGTTTATAGTCTTGGCATTAAAAAGCCGTGTGTGTAACCTCTTCCCTGGATCTTTCTCCAGGGCCACTGTCCTTGATGCAGCTGTGCCGCCTGTGCATCAGGAGGTGCTTTGGATACAAGCAGCATCAAAAAATAACTGGACTTCTCCTCCCAGACGAGCTGAAACATTTCCTTCTCCACATTTGAGCCTTTTCATGTTCAAAATGGTGCCTTTAATAACACAGCAAGGTTTGTTGACATTTTTCATCACTAGTGTTGCCAGTGTTTGTAATGATAATTTATGGCAATTTTTGGTCTCCAGTAAAGCCCAGGTCTAAGAAGCACAGGACTGACCAACTCGCTCAGTCCTCATTGCCATCACCCCCACCAAATCCTTTTGGAAAGAAACAATCTTATATGGTTGCATGGTGAAGCATGGAAATGCGATGTGAAGGCCCCCTTGAAAGCACAGAAAATTAGCGTAACATTTTAAAATTGATCACTTGATTCTCTGGCACAGTTTCAGAGGCCTTGTGGTTGACAGCCCCTTGCAAAGAAAACACATATCCCAGCCCAGCAGCAACAGCATTTCATGTAAACATTAGGCACACCAGGAGAGCCACAGAGAGCTTTCTGTGTAAGCAGTGCTCACGTGCCTGCCACTTGTGAGGGCTGTGCCACCATGAGTAAGGGGAGGGAACCCGACTGAACCCACTTGCCAAGCAAGGAAGGCCCTCTGGCAGAAGTTATTAATTTTCTAAGGGTATCACACTGCAGACATTATAAGCACCAACCAACAATCATCTGCATTTAGGCCAGCATCTGACAGAAGCATTTCTGCCGTGACAGCAAATGGGTCACTGCTGATGGCAGCTCCCTACAGTGCAATAATAGCAGGGCAAAAGTTTTTAATCATCCATGAAAGGCAATTACTCCTGATATTTTGAGACATAGAAGAGCTACACTTCAGAACTACCCATTTTCTCCTTGTAGCATGTTATTTCTCAAGGACACAGGCTAACAGGCTATCAGTAGCAGGCATTGAGTGCTCCCCTTCTCTGCCCTGAAAATTAGGTATATTTCCTAAGCATTTTTCAGCATGCATGCATCGGAAAAACAACAGCTTCTCCACCCCTTCTCCACCCAAAAAAATATTAAGAGTGAGATAGTATTTTTTTTCTGGGAGAGTTGCTACCTCATTCATAGCATTTTCCATGGGAGTGGTAATAATAATGCTCTAATGTGTGGTCATAAAACAAACAAGGAAATCAAAGTCCATTCCAAATGTAAGAAACAGTGGACAATTACTGCCCCCTGCTCAGTTGCTGAGCAGTGGACTCAATGTATGATGTATGTAGTTCTTATTCCACTGAACAAATATTTCCATCTAGACGGTAACACTGGGTATTTTTCTTTCCCTTTCAGAAATGGGTCCTGCTGCCACCGACCAAAGTGCAGCTGTGACCACTCTCTGCTCGCTTGGGTGCTCCCCTGGGGATATCAGCTGCCTGATACATGTGCAAGCAGGAATGCCAGCTCCAGCTGTTCTTCCCATTGCCCTGTTTCCTTCTGAGTTCTAAACCAAAGTGCATCTGCATCACCTGGGAGCAGCAGCATGCCCAGCCCCCTGAGGGGCAGCCGTGTCTCCCCTTAGCTGAAGGGACAGCCACACATTTCAGTGCTGCTGGAGATCCTTTTTCACTTCGCTGTGGAGACTCCGTAAGGGTGGGCTGGGAGTGCAAAAACTGATGGCATTACCAACACCAGCAATGAGAGATACAGAGTCCTCACCTCAGAAGTGGAGAGAGACTGGCAGCCTTCAAGTATATGAAGGCTGATTTTGGTGTTCACCAGTGTGCCAGTGTGAGCAGTGCCAGCCTGTCTTGTGCAAGTGAAAGGTTAGAGAGGGGAGATCAAATGCTACTTGGATGCTGGTATTTGATGTAAATCACAATTCAAATCCTTGTGTGCACAACATGACTGCTGGCTATAGGTGTCCACTGTGATGGTTTGATTCCTTTGTGCTGACCAAACACAGCACAGTTCTGTTGGGTTTGTGGGATGCTAAATTGTATCCTAATGGGACAAAATGACAAGCACAGTTAGGTCTCTAACTCCTCTGGTGATAGAGACACTTGGGAATGTGTCACTTACCTGACCCAATTCATCACACAGGTTTGAGCCATGTGAAAATTAACTGGCTTGTTTAAGATGGCCTTATATGTTGTATCTCTCATGCCCAGGAAGAAAAGTAGACATCTGTCTTCACAGAGGTTGAATAAAAGCAGGTATTGGGGATGGGAAAAGTATATTCTTCTAAAATCAGTGTCTTGGTTAAGCTGAATCTGCATTGAACAGGCAAGAAATGGACAACAAACCTCATGTGTAACTTTTGGACATTAAAGTGGGAAGAATCCCTGCTTTGGTGACACAGTGGAAAGCTGGAGATCCATCTCATTGTATTCTAGATGGTGAAGAAACATTTTTGCGCATACAAATTTTACTTTTGCCTTTAGGCATCTTATTTTGTGACTTGAGCCCATGGGTTTATAGGAGTAATGATAATACCAGGAGGAAATTGCTCTGAGAACCAGGTGAGCCTGTTGCTTCTAGTTTGCTTTTCTTATGAAAATTTCATGGTATGACTCTGTTTACTTGAATTTCTCTGCCCAAGTGTAATTAGGATGAATTCTGTATGCTCAGCTTGTATCATCTCCATGTGTTTACTTATTTATTTTCATAAAAATTGTGGTCAACACTGGTGAATTACAGCTTTATGCATCAACACTTATCCAGTTATAAACTGCAAAAGTACAAGATGCAAACTGAATAAGCTCATTATAGGTGAGGTTTGAATTTTTTTTCTAGATTTGAAACCATTCAAAATGTAATGCAAGACTTAAATGATTGTCAGGAATATATTTTATCAGATTCTTTTCTATTTTTATGTAAACAGTTTAATGGTAGTTAAGCTACAATTTCGTAGGATATTTTCTCAGAAATAAATAGTTCATACTCTTTTGCTTGTTAGTTTGTTTTAATTCAGTTTTTAAACGATTGCCCTGATTTTGTGGATTGACTGATGCTATGGAATTTTGAATTCTAATTTCTTGCAGTCCCACCTGCAGGCTGGTAGTGAACAGAATATTTCCTTCAAATAAAACTATAGTAAAGATGAGACTAAAATGCAAATACTGTGCAAATCTTGCCTTTGTTGATGTTTTAATGTAGAGCTGGACTCCTGAAGTTCCTTCTTTGCTCACTTGAGGATTAGTGAAAAGTAGATAGAGATTCCAAAAAGCAGGAAAAGATGTAAATTTAGATGGTCACTTTAGCTTGGGTGTTTGTGGGTTTTTCTGGGTATTGTTTTTTGTTTGGTTCATTTTTTTTAACTGATTTGCATAAATTTATTTCTCCTGCCAACTAAGCAAAAGGCACATGCAATGTTCTGGTGCTGTTGTGTGTTTGTACACAGCAGGAGCTCTTTACTGGAAGTGAGAGTGTGGAGGTCCCTGTGTGGTCAGGAGTCCAGCAGGCGTCTGTCCGTGCCCTTGGGTACGCTGTTGGGCTGGGGAGATGTGGAAGGACAGTCATTCCCTCTCCATTAGATGCATCTCTGGGGGTCCCTGCCCACAAAGACCAGCTCAAAGAGTGGGGGCAGTGCCAGCAAATTGCTTTACAAGATGTTTTTTTCTGATGGATAGAGAGCTGCTTATGGAAACTGGAACTAAAAACATCCCAAGGAAAGAAAAAAATGGATTTAAGCAAGATAACGATCTTTTGTTCTATTGAAATATGTCTGATGCAGTAAATCTTTGCAGTTGCTAGGTGGGATCAGTCACATCCCAGGACATAGCTCTTCTTTCTGCAGTTGTGTGCAAAGGTCCACAGCTGTCCTGTCCATTTCTTGTTGTTCTATATTTTCTCTTAACTGGAAACCACAGACATGTAAATCTAGTAAATGTAACACAGAGCTTTGGAGCATATTCAGAGAATGTCCTCTTGCCTGTCCACTGACATGAATTCTTTTCAAGATGACTAAGAAGGAAATTAATTTTACTTTACTATCTCAACAAAATGAGACAGACTGGCTGAAAAATAGTAGGTTGGGGTGAAAGAGAGAGTACTTTTATGCCTAATATGGGATATGCTCAGTTCCCATCAGACTCATGTTCTTGAGAGTCATGAGTCTGAGACTAGATACTCCTGAATCCACTTTGTCTTGCTTAACACATGCACTGTATTTGTCAAAATGGAGGCTGCCTTACTCTGCAGTTCCAGCCTGAATCCTGCTGGCTTTGGAGTTATTTCTATCCATATTGAGCAATTATTTGTCATTCTTTGACACATTGCTCAGCTCACTGCTCCAAGGGATACTCACTTTCATGCAACAGGCAACACTTGATGCAAAACTGCTCTCTAGGATACCTAGGGGAGCCCACTTTTCTTTAAAATGACAGCAGTGAACCATTGCTGGGAAGAGAAATGTTTCAAATTCTTGTATCATTCAACATAACACAGTAACCCTTACTCCATCCCAGCCTCAGTGCTGAAGAATATCTGGCTCATGTCACCCTGCAACAAGGTCTTGTCTTTTCTGTGCCAGGTGAAACCTTTCCTTTCTGAACTACTTCCCTTTGCACTCTTAAAGGTCTTGAAACTCATTAATCATCACTGATTCAAGTGACACAGCACTAGATTCATGGCTTTAGTGACTCTGAAGTAAAATTGAGTTTGTAATCTGTGAGCTGTCTCACTTCACAAATTAGACTGTGGAGTCTCTGCCGAGTCTATGCCTTTTGAAATCGCTGTAGCTTTTTTTTCTGTGCCTTGTAAAATGCAGCGGTAGCAGCTCTTTGTCTCATAAAAGCACTGACTCTGAATCACAGAGGTTCATACAGACCTTGGAAAGATGTTATGAATAGGACAAATGTAGGGTTGCCTCATTGTCATTGAGATGGCACCTTTTATTACCTTACTTTGAGGAAAGGGAGTTGCATTTTTTTCTGATGAAATAATTGTACCAAAACAGGAAGAGTTGGTGTTGGGAATTTCTGCATGGGGCAAAGCTCCCTGCAGCTGCTTTGCTCTCCCCAGGTGTCTCTGAAGGAGCATCACCCCTGTGCTTGAGTCAGCTTTTTCACCCCCTGTTGGAGCATGGAGACTGAGACTGACAAACTCTTTGTTCCTTCCAACTCTTTATCTATAATCTTTCCTCGAAGAACCTTCATCTTTCCAAGTCTCTTCAATGAGGGCTGTGGACATCCCTTTCTGAAATAACTCCATTGATACCCATCAGTTGAGAGGAGGTGACCAGTGCATTTCTGCTCCTCAGATAATCATAATGGTGAGCATGAGGTGTGAGCACATCCTGATTTCAGTGGGATTATGTCACTTATCCCATAGAAAAGATGGAGCACTGCTCTGGTTCTGGAAGTACCAGCTCAGTCTTTTTGTTTACTGACCACTAGAAGGGGCTGGTTTTGTCCACAGCTCCCAGTCTTTTTTTCAGTCAGCCAAACAACCCTAAACAAAACCTTTCCCTCACAGAGCAAAAGTTAAGAAGTAGCTTTTTCTCTTTTTCAAGTTATAATTACTTCTATTATTTCTCAGACTGGAAAACAAGCACAACCCCAAACAATTCAATACAAGTCAAGGAAATTGCTCATTTTTTCTTGTAGGAACAGAATAAAACACATGAAAAATATTATCTACCAGTTGGGCTATTGGGACATATTCATTAGAGGTGATGGAAGCAAGTTCAGATTCCCTCCTAGAATGAAATAAATTCTTTCTCTATAGTTGCTATCCCTGGTGATTTGGAGCTATATCCTCCTCAGTTTTGGGGAATCTAAGCTTTCCTCTCACCCAATTTACCCAGCAAGTCTGTATGACTTCAGTTCACTAATATTTTCTCACTGATTGTGCCTCAGTCCATGAGAGCACAAGAGCAGATGTTTGTGTTAGAGCATCCCCGGGCAGGGACTGGAGCCATTGGGGGCTGAATGGGGTCATGGGAGAGGGGGAGCCCCAGGGGGCTGCCATGGGGGGCTGAAATGGGGTCATGGCACTGGGGCAGGGTGATCTCCAGGGGGCTGCCATGGGGGGCTGAAATGGGGTCATGGGACAGGGACAGGGGGAGCCCCAGGGGGCTGCCATGAGGCAGTGAGTGCTGCTGGTGCACTCAGGGCCCGGACATCTGGGTAGCCATGCAAATTCTCTGCATCCATGACACCCATGAGCATGGCAAGAGATCTATTAATCCACCACATAACTTTTGTATGCTTAATCTCCTCCCCCTTTGTTCTACAAGAGTTTCCAATTAATTTTACCTAAAAAAATGAGGAATTGTTTCATAATCTCTCCTCATTACTCCCTTGATAGCCCCCTCTCTCATCCCTCCCTCTTAGCTTCTCTTTCTCCCAGACCAGACTCCCAGCTTCTTCAGCCACTTCACAGACGACGTCCTGGGTGACCAAAATATGGTGATTCTGTCTCTAAAACATACATCCCCTTCCAAAAAAAAAAAAGAGAAGCCAGAGCTACCTAATGCTTCTTGGCTTCTTTCCCTGAATGTCCTTCACTGTTTTTCAGATACTTGTCTGTTCTTGGCTCATGTAGTCAGACTTCTTAGTCCAAAAGAAATATCTAATGAAAACACCCTGAGCTCAGTTCCTGAAGGCATTTTGCATATGCTCTCTACTTTCAGTTATCTCATTTCATAAAAACTATTGTAGTTGTTTTAAATGCCTATCCTGTATTAATGGGGGACTGCTACGTGCAAAGCTTCAACAAAGGACATAGCACAGAGAGTTTTTTTTTCCTGAGATGAAAAAAGGGCTGTGCCTGATCCCTGTACACAGTCTGGACTTTTTGTCTGTTATTCTGTGTGCCTGGACAGCTGAGAAGTGAACAGGCAAGGCATTTCTTTTAAGCATGACAAAGAAAAAGCCCCAAACCCCTGTGAACCAGGACTGAAAGACAGAACATTGAGACACGTATGGGATAGGAATAAGTGGGCACATTTCTGGCTCGGAGGGCTGGCATAGGGACCTGCTCTCTCGGCGCTGCCGCAGCAGCTCCTTGCCCATCGCTGGCGCTGCTGCCCGGACGCAGTGAGCCCTCCTGGGGCAAGGCAAGGGGCAGGAAAGCCTTGGGGACTGCCAGCCCCCGCCTTCGCTCGCTCCTCCCGACAGTGCCAGGTTTGGCCAGCAGATGGTACCGCTGGCACACATCGCTGCAGAAAAGTTTCACCAGAGGAATAGACGGTGAAAAACATCGAGCTAGAAGAGACGTGGTGCTGGGAGTGAATACAACCTCAGGCTCACACGGACCAGGGAATTTCCCATCATTGCCATTTCCATCTGCGAGTGGTGCAACTTTTGTTTTTTACAGTCCTGCTTGTTGCCCAACCTTTCTACATCAATTGTCTGAAAGTGACAGGATGCATACAATGCTCAGTTTGTCTTAACAGACAGCTTAACTGTACTTAATGTTTGTCTACTTTTTTTTTTTTTTTTTTTTTTTTTTTTNTTTTTTTTTTTTTTTTGTGAAATCTAATGCTTTTATCATTCAGACATCCCGTGAAGAAAGCACTGGAAATGTCTGAAAAAACATGAACATAAGCACTCTCAGTCACTGATTGTCAGTGACCTGTAATTAGAGGTACCCTGCAGCACTCCCAGGCTTTGAAGGCTCGGCTTAGTATTTTACCTAGCAGCGTGCTTAATATATTTTTCTTCTAACCTCCATTAGCACTTGACAGAAAAAAGATCAGTTCCAGAAAATGGAACATCCGTACCTACTGAAATTACATATAATTAACCAATTAGAAACAGAAATCTGTCTTGTTTTCCAGAGCGAGTGCTTACTGGTGTATAATACCTTTCAAAATCCCTTCTCTCTTCTAGGGAAATAATTACTGTTGCTGGCTTCCTAATTTCACAGGCTGGCTGTTATCACCTTCTAGACAGCAGCTCTAAGCAAGCGCACTTCCCATAATTTATTTTGGGTGGGAGTGATCCTTGGAGCCTTCTCCTAAAAATCATGTAGCACAGAACTTTACAAAGCCATTTGGTGTCACAGCCAGGACTTGCCATGTCTGTGCTCCATGCTGAGCAGTGACTGATTTCAGAGAAATGTCTTATTTCCATGTCCTCTCTAAAATGTTTTGTTTATCCCACTTCCCACAATCTACAGCTCAGGAGATGTATACATTGCATATGACAATCTAATTCAGCTCCATGTCATAGAAAGAAATGCCTTCACATGCTGCCTGCACACTCTTAAGTGTAATACATGCTGTGAGTTCTCATGGCAGGCTTTCACACCTCCTTGCAGATCAGGTAATTTGGTAAGACATCCAAGTGACTGCCCAGAGATGTGTGTTTGCCTTCGCACAAACGGAGGCGGCTGCTTTGACTGTGCTCTCATTTCTCTGAATCTTCTACGGGAGCTGCCTAGAAAATTGCAACTATCAGCGAGTAAAACATTAGGGGGTCGGAATGGCATCACAAACTTGATGTCTTTGTGCTACTTCTGTTCGGCAAATTGCAGCTAGGAGGTGCAGATATATAGGCTGCACAACTCCTTCATCCATTTCCTCTGGCTCCACAAAAGCCACGAAGAAAGGAGACCTGTGCTCTGCTTTGCTCTCTACCGCCTGTGTGCCTCTGGAGTGCCTCTGTGAGAGGGGAATGATGCAAGCACCGGAGAGCTACTGGTTCATTTAATATTGGTCCCATCTCAAATTGATGCATATTTTGATGCAAAACTCCAGCTATGATCATCCTGAGACTGCTGGTTTTTTCAGCAGAGCTGTATTTTGTGTGCTGGTTGGTAAAACAGCGCATGAGGTGGAAACCTCTCTTCATATCACACATCAGACTTTGAAGGTATTTTGGCTCACAGTAAAAACATAGTTGCTTAACTACCATTTTGGCCTTTCCAGACTTCTGTTAAAGTGCAGCTATTCAAATATAACCAGAGGGAAAAAAAGAAGATTTCTTGGTGGAGTTTTGTACAAATTGCTACTCTTCTCATTTCTGATAATTTTAAGCAATTTTCTCTCCAAGATCCCATTGTTCCTTTTATTAACGCACTTATTGACTCATATCTATGGAAGCACCTTGCCTCCTGGCTTCTTTTGCTGGCTCATTACTTGTATTTATTGCTGCATTTCTCTGAAGCAATTTCATTAAATTCTGCTTTATGGCTATCACAAAAATCTGCTGTTAGGATACAGTGCCCTTTCATGTTCATAGGAAGTGCAAGTTCATTCTGTCCCCTGAATTTTATTAATCTCTTTCAATCATTTAAAAATTTAAAAAAAAAAAAATCCCAAACAGTTAAGTTACTGAAGTTACTGCAGGATTTTGCCTTTTTCCATTACCAGCAAAATAAAGCTAATTTCCTGCAGCTTTCTGCTTTGAGCTATAAAGCTTTGGTGTGGATTACTTTTTTGAGAGCTATTATGATTGTCCACAGGCAGAACAAGTTCAGTAAAATATCAGCTTCTAAATCTCCAAAGAAACATTCATTAGGGAAAAACTTGGAGCTCTTTGTTTGCAGCATTTTGTAGTTACTTAAGAGGCATTTATGTAACCTTCATCTCATGAAGGGTGACTGCTAGCAATAGTGTTTTTAAAGCACCACACAATTATGAGGCATGAATGTGAACATTGTTGAGGGAATTTGAAAACACTTTTAAAGGCAAAAGGCAGATTAAAAAAAAAAAACAACTAAACCTAAAAAGCAGGAAAAAACCTTCACAAAGCTGAGAATTACACATCTGCTCAAAGGTATTTTACATACACATCCAGGACAAAAAAACCCCAAAATAGACACCTATAATTTTTGATACTGTTCTTGATGTTCCAAATGACACTGTCGCAAAACTTCCCTTGACAGATCCTCAAAGCTATTCAGATGCCATAGTACAGAAAATTTATTTGATCCAGAGTGTGAGGGAGAGGCCCTATGGTCTCATGGGTGGCTGTCCCTCAGTGTAGTGGCATGTACACTACCTAATGAAATCCTGCTGCATTTTCAATCCCATCTCTTTAATTAGTTTCAAAGAAATCCCCACATTCCTCTTACTCCACAGTGCAAGGTGTAGAAGTGTACCCTCCATGTCCCTGGTAATTCCTGGATGCCCCACAGTCAGCTTCCCTGGCTACAGGGGACCTCTTTCCTCCAATGGGAGGGGGATCTGAGGGTTTGGAGTCACACACCTGCACTTACATGGCAGCATCTCTTCCACATGCAAAGGCATGCACAATGAAATTGGTTATTAAGGATTCCCTCCAGGTGTTTCATAGTTGCTAAAAAGAAGCCCATGGTTGATTTGGCATCACTACGGCTGAACAACATCTGGGTGCCGCAGCACAACCCAGTTTCTGCTCCACACAGTGCCAACATCAGGGACCAGATTAGAAAATACTTTTTCTTCCTTCAGACCACTGTGATTGGATGTCTTTTTCATAAAGAGGAAGGGGGATTGCAAAGTGGAGGTAGTGTTTACCTGAATCTCACCCACCAAAGAGGCAGAATGATGATTTGTGTACACCTGGAACAGCAGGATGGTCAGATGGTCAAACTGTAGATGTTATTCCAGCAACTCTGAGAATCATAGGATATTGTTCACAGCTCTTGCCTCTCTAAAGGGTTCAAAGATTTTGTAAGCTTATTTATCTAATAGGTGGTGTGTAAACAAGAAAAGGGTGTCAGAGTGCTGTTAAAGGAATCAGAACAATCTGGCAGTTTTGTTTCATAAATTATTGGATACCATGCTTCTCCCAGAGAAAAGAAGTGAAAATATGTAGGCTGTCCTGGAGAAGGGTGTCTTGCATTGCCTTTACCAACTGCTCTGTTCATTCTGCCAGGCAAGTTACATAATCGTGGCATTTAAAAAGAAGCAGTCATACTGGATGTATTTTCTCTACATCCAGTTTGATTATCAATAACTTTCTCACAGGTATAACTGAAATGAAAACCAGCTGCATATTAAGTATCTACAGTGTTATGTAACTTCAAACAGTTATGGAAGAAAATTACACCATAAACCTCAAATGGATATCCAAAATTAGGAATCATGCTGTGACTCTGCTCCTTGATTGTACAGCAGAGACTCCTTGCTGAGGAGCTACAACAAAGCATTGACTAATGTTTTTGTCACAGCAGTGATCTACCCTAAAGAAAAGCGCTGGATGAAATGAATAACCTTATCACCAGGACATGGCTTGAATAGCCCACAATGAATGAGGCAAAGTGCCAACACACTGAGCAATGAGAGGGAACCACATTGCTCCACACGTGTCTGCAGTGACAATGCAGGATCTAGGGGAAAAAAAGCTATCATACAGTTAAAGACCACAGCTGGATTCATAGGTCTAA
>VYZR01118999.1:8470-21130 GCA_013400675.1 Oxylabes madagascariensis | reverse complement strand
TGAACGAAGCACCTGTATCCCACTGCTGTGAAGATAATTGTCCTTGAAATTCTGAAAACAAGAAGGACTAAATTACTTTTCTGTACCTTCCACTCACTTTTGGAATCCTGCCTTCAGAAGGCTCACATTTTGCCTTTCATAAGAAAAACTCTCAGTAAACTCTACTCCTAAATAGTTTAAAGGTGTCATTTATCATGGCTTTTATCCTTATGTTTGAAGACTATTCTGTGAGTCAATAGACCTCAATATTCAGAAAACTTCCTTGTATCAAGACTGTTTTCTTTTCCTGCACTTCACCTCATTAGCCCAGGATCTGTTTTTCTGCCTTCTCACCCTGCACATGAATAGTCACCTATGAAAGTAGGGGAAAATGTAACCTTCATCAAAGGGGACTCCGGCAAAGCTCTGAGACCATGTCTGTTCCCAAAAAAAAAAAAAAAAAACAAAAAAACAAAGGGAGCAAAAAAGAAAAAGGGGTTTACTATGCGGCAAAGCCAATTTCTAGAAAACAAAAAAATGTCTGAAGCATGCCAGTGTTTTGAATGGGAAGTCTAATAGTGACTTCAGCTGTTGGATGACAAATAAAGCAATATTTACCTGGAAGGGAATACTCTGAGAGGTCAAAAGAGGAGTCGAAAATCAACACTGAATATTGATGGTAAAGAAGGCTGTAATTCTTACAAACAACTGTATGCCCAAGAATTTGAGTGTCTCACTGGCAATAAAGGTGGCAAGGTAGGATGAATTTTACAAGGAAAACAAGAGCTGTATAATCATGACTTATTAGCCAATATCCTAATAGGAGATTGGAACAACCACAAAAAGAATTTTTAAAACCTCCATGAAGGTTTGCGGTTTTTTCCAGTATAAACACAACAAGCTGCACAGCTGAGCTATACATCAGTGGTTATGGACTGACAAAACACTAAAGCATTTTTATGACAAATGTGTTGGCAAATGTGATATCAGGCAACTATGCAAGTATTATCAACATGGCTTCTTTTCTGTCCCATCAAAGCTAGCCTTTAGGATGGGTTTTAAGCTCTATTAAAAAGAAACATGACTGGTAAGGGATAGTTAACAAGCCATTAAGCAAACAGTTTTAGTCAGCCTCACCTGTCTGTTACAGCAAGTGGCATGTGCTGTGAGAGTAGGTGGTGTTAGGCAGCCACACTTTTTTAGGAATGTACACAGTTGTTCCTACCTTGAAATACAAGTAATTGGCAAGGATGAGTGGTCTTCACTGCTGAACATAGGTAGCAGTCAGTATCTGCTGAGGTTCAGATTTTTTTAAACCTCTGCATTATATGCAGAATTCAGAGAAGTGCCCACTAAGAGGGAACATAAAAGTTATTGCTCTGCTGGGGTCACCTACTGGGCATACTCTCCTCTAAATGATCCTTTTGCTGTGAGGAATGTTTTTACATATAGGATATGGCAAAGCAGGGATAAAGGATCTTTATGTCTCAAAATACCATCTGAGTGTTGTCATTCAGCTTTATCTGGACAGGACAGGACAGCAACACACATTTGAAAAAACATAGGATCCCAGAGATTCCAGCTAGGTTTTGAAGACGGTCACCATTATTTTGGTCACTATTTGGAAGGGAGAACATTAATTGTGGCAGGCAAATACAGGGGATCTGGCTTTGTAAGATACACATTAATATTTTGAATTATGGAGCATATGCAATACCCTGCTCAGCATTTTGATGAAAGGTCAATAACTTTCTACTTAGAGACGTGCACCAATACAGCTGTCAAAGGAAAGAACAATTAAAGGAGAAACCAAAGAGCTGGCCTCCCCGCCACACCAAAGAGGTCAATGTCTTCTGAAGTGGCAGCAAAATACTGCATTCACAGGCAGTCCCACTGTGTTGAAAGGTTTTATTCAAAGAGCTGCAAGTTAATTAGAGGAAAGTTGAAGGGCTGTCAGATAATGCTAAGCTTCATTAAATACTGGCTTCCTGGCAAAAAAAGCCTAAGAGAGAGACAGGATACATTTGTTTTAATTGCTTTATGCTTTTACCACATCTTGGCCACCTTAAATATCAACTTCCTCCACAGATGTAACTGATCAGGCAAAAGGGAGAGGACAGCAAGGGTGCATCACGGTCTTGGCAGGCATTACACTAAGCCAAAAAAAGAAGTAATTAGTGAATGTATTTTTGTTTATGTCAGTCTGGCAGACATCGTAACATCAAAGTACCTTCGGTACACACTGGAGCTTTTATAGAGCTAGGAAGTGAGACATATGAACATGACAAGCAGAGTTAAACAGAATGAATTTTTCCTCCAATTTAAATAAAATCACCTAATTTTGCTTTCTGTAGGTTTATTGGGATATTTTTGCTCTCTTTACAAGATGTTCTCTGTTACATGAATAAAACTTTGGAACTTCAGAGAATCCAACAGGATTTGGATTATATTTGTAGTATGTGGGCAAATATAGATGCCTGCTGAAGAATAAAGAGAGTAGCAGAACAGAAACAGGACATGAGCAGTCATGGGATCAGAAAAAAGTCATTCAGTGCAGTGGTACTGAGGACACTCAGATCCATAAATCCATTCACATGGCTATTTCTACAGCATACAGATACGGTAATTAGAAGAGCAAACCATTCCTAAGCAAGCTGCAGTACACTGCAGAGAGGCTTACAGGAAAGTATGTAGGGGTCTGCAGGTGAAAAAAGGTTACAAACCACATGTTTAGTCCAGGCTCACAAGCAAAGCAAGAGTTCATGAATGTCTGGGGTCCTTTACACATTCGTGGCTGTAATTCTGAACTGCCTGACCATACATATGCATTGTTCTCAGCCCCGATGCTCCTGTGATTTGCAGAGTAAATCTTGGTGGGATTTCATGCATTGCTTTTAGAAAAATAATAATTTCTAAGTCTACAAAATCAATGGTCATTTAACAGGACAAACCATATTGAGTGTTTACTCAACAACTCCTGCATGAAAAATCTTGACTTAAATTCACCAATAATGTCTCTTCTAGAGAGATTTGAAACAGAGAGAAAAATTTCAAATTACAGATATCTCTGTTGAGTTGTTGCAATGCCTCATTGATAATTAATTACACGTTAATTTCAAGTTGAATTTGCCTAGCTTCTGCTTTCAGAAGAATGTGTTTGTCCAAGGCCTTTTTCTCCCATACTTTCCAGACACCATCTATTACTTATTTTAGGAAACAACGCAAAAAATTTCTTGAAAATGATGGGATTTGGAGGGGATGAGAAGCAATCAATATTGTGTGCTTTGGGAGGAAAATGATCTCCAGAAATGGTGCAGTAAATTGCAGCCTCAGGTGTGAAACCTTCCCAGGAAAACTATACAATAGCAAAGTTACAAATTGCTGCTTTGACTTCTTTTTCCTGCTTACAGCTCTGCACAGCCTTGCCCTTATCAATGATCATTAAGAACTGTGTCCAAATCCCTCAATTCAGTCAGATTGAGAGAAACATTTTTGAGAAATATTTAAATACAGGAGAACAAGGAAAACACCTCCTCCCTCCCCCTTCTGGTGTTTTCTGTGGAGTTTGTCTAAAGCATGTAACATTTGCTAACAAGCCTCTGGTCATTGCCATCTGATTTTCCTGCCAGGTATGGCTCTGTTGCTCTTTCTGGTGCTACATGCAGAAAACAAAGCCTAATGTATAGAATCAGGTGTTTCAGAGGGACTTCATCCCTGATAAGCTGCACCTGAAGCAGCCTCCTGCATCCCTGTCCCTGCAGGGACATGGAGAGGGGCCACACAGCCCAGAGTACCCTGAGTGGGGCTGGCTGTGCCCACCAGTGTGACCCAGCATTGCAGGGCCAGCCTGAGGCACTTCTGGTCTCCCCAGGCTGTGTGGGAGTCCTGCAGCTGGGTCCCCTCTGGAGCAGTGCTAAAAATGCAGACAAAGCCCCTGAGTTTTATATATAAACCGCTGCCTGCATGACCTTAGGGTTACAGGGATACTCAGATTCTCCCCCTCTCCCAGGGAAACAGCAAGAGGAAAGGGAGGACATGGTCCAAAAGGACATCTGTCTCATTCTTCCTTCAGGCTAAACAGCAGGAAAGTAGGGAAGCTTCCAGGAAGATATTATCCCAAGGAAGATGGAATCATATTGCATATGTACAATGCGAGATTGACAAAATGACACCAGTGTTTTTTGTCTGAAGGATTTTTTAATTCACTGCTAATTCAGTGGTTAATGTCCATTCATAGGAGTGTTTTATCAGGATTACATTACCCTGTGGAACTGGCAGCTAAAAATGAGAATTTATTTTCCGAGGAAAACCAAAGATGTCTTCCTATCCCTAGTGAAAGCATGAAAGGATCCTTGCCTGCAGAGTAGCAGGGCTATGGCAGCACACACATTTCCGTGGATGCAGGGACATGCACTCCCTGTTTGTGCAGTAACTGGGGAGGCTCTACCCGTGGGCATCCTCCCCACTGGTCATGGGATGAGTGCTCAGTCCCGTGACTGATAGTGGGGTGGAAACACTGCACAGGGAAAGCTTGAGGCTGGTCTCATAGCTGAAAGCTTTTCATGCCAGCATTAAAACTCAGAAGTGTGTTCTGGAGGACAGGTGTAACCAGCTCTGCCACGCAGCTCCCAGCAGGGAGCTCTGTCTTTTGAGTTACACCGAGGACTGACCTGCAGTCCAACTAGAACAGTTACCCCTACGTATAGATCTGGGCATTTTCACTCTGACTCTCTGAGCATGTCACTTGCCTTGCTACATTGGTGTCATTATCAACGACATCCTGACTTGCTATAATCCCCAGTAAAAGTGCACTTTTCCTTTATCTGCTTTTCTTATTAAGAGGATGAATATATGAGTGAATTAATCCAGCTGCATATTTCTTTGGGGTTTTTTTGACCTGTTTTGTGATGTCCTTTTCTTCTCATCTTCTGTGTTTAATCCTTTTTTTTTTTCCTGGGTGTTGTGTTATTTATTCAGCCTATAGTTCCTCCAGGCTTATTATTTGGTGAAGATCTTGAAGATAAGTTTTCTTGTAGACTTCTGTGAATGCACAGGGAAGAGATTTGCTTAAGGGTATTATATTGCAAAAAAGGACAGTGTAGATTATTTGTTATCGTGATGAGTCTAACGAGCCAGGAATATTCTAGTTATGTAATGAAAAACAGGGAAAAATGGACGATAACTTGTAAAGGGCCTTGTAACTGACCCTTGCATGTCCCTTTGCTTGCTTAACCTGAGCTGTTTGCTTTTGCCAGGCAGAGGATAACCACCGAAATCTCCACTTAGGGTTGCTCTGCAGGCACATACACATCCTTTTTTTTGTTGATGTCCTGTTTCGGCACGTTCTGGTGTCCAGCTTGAATGGAAATTAAGCTCAAAAAGATGTCACCAAGGGTTTTCTCTTGGTAAGAGCTGTCTTGTGTTCAATATGAGAAACTACTTATGGGATTTTTTATTTAAAAGGATAACTTTGTTTCAATTCAGGAAATTCCTTTTCTGTCTTTTCCTCACCTATTTAAACAACCATAGCTGACTAATGCTTTGTGAGCCTGCGTTCATCAGAGATGATGTTTTTTTAGATAACCTTCAATCAAGTTGCATCCAAGGTCATAGGTGAATGCAGCTCATCTCTACCCCTCAATTTCCATATTGTGAAAACACTACCTGTGAATCAAAGAAAAATTTTGAGTGTCTTAGGGCTGTGTGCTCTTCTACCTGATTTTTGCATGCCTGACCACCAGAATGGGGTGTACTACTCCATAAAGCAGAAGAAAGAGAAAATGAGAGGTCTCAGAGCCAGGTAGTCAGGAATCAGTATATTCAACAATGAGACATTTAATCACCTACCATGGGATATGGGTACCTACCTCTTGGTACTGAACCCACCCCTCCACTCCTCTCTTCTCCCCAAGTGAAAATGCTTAGCCAAGATTTGCCATAAGGACTCAGCTGAATCATTAAGGTTTAATCTTTTTCTCCAAGGCAATAAAACTAAGGCTATTCAGGTTGTTAGTTAAAGGGTATTCAAAGTTATTTAGGGTATTTGGGTTGTTTGTTGTTTTTTTTTTTGGTCTATTGGACCCTCCAACCAGAATGTTCTAATCATAAAGCTAAAGCTAAACGCAATCTGAAAAGTGCTTTGGACATGAGGGGGCATATGCCTGTTGAAACTCCTCCCTGTTGGGGAAGCCTTGGCAGATGTGGGATTGAGTAGCTGGACAGCTGGTTTTGGGGATGACTCAAGAGAACACAGCTTGACTGTCACTGTGCTGGGACAATCTTGGGCTGATGTGGTGTGAAGATACCTGACAAACTGGGCTCCACCACTGACACACAGAGAGGCATCTAACTTCTGGGTGCTAGGAGGGTGTAAGCATGGGCCAAAAAGGGGGCACAAAGGATTTCAAGGCTTGGAAACGTAATTTCTGCTTGGAATATTTAAATCTAGCTAGGGTTTGTATGAATGCTGCACTAGATATCCATATGCACTTCCAGGCTTTCAGCACTGGATGAGACAGGTTTTAAAAGGTCGCAACTTCAGATTTAGGCAAGATTTGAGTACTAAAAGCCTTTTGTGACTCCAAGTCATTTGGAGTAATTAGCTGCCTATTTTCCAGGGAAAAAGAAGAGCATAGGAGGATGAGTATAGAAGGTCAGAAGTTTCCCTTTAGTCAATCTCAGTAAGGATTGTAGATGTAAGAAAAGCTAAGCATCATCCTGTCTTCATTTCTCTGAATGCTAATTTCATCTGCAGACTGAGTTGGTCTCTACTGCACTTCCCAGGTGTTGTGGGGAGCACATCCCAGAGGAAGTCTTCTGCATTATGTATAGATCTCATCTTGCCATGTGCTTCCAGCACACAGATTGTCCACAAGAGACATTTGGGACATCATCTAACATAGTTCTGTGAAGCTTCATATATGAACCACCTGGAGAAGAACACCAGTACTAGAAAAAAAATGCTTGCAGCCACAGGAAAAGTTTGGTTCTCTCTAAAAGGGCCTGTACACAGACCAGAATATCTTTGGTACTGCTG
Source organism: Oxylabes madagascariensis (assembly GCA_013400675.1). Lineage (NCBI taxonomy): Eukaryota > Metazoa > Chordata > Aves > Passeriformes > Timaliidae > Oxylabes > Oxylabes madagascariensis. Next base: position 14,115 of record VYZR01118999.1, on the reverse strand, counting down.
GATTGGCTTCAGCTATGTTGCTCGATCACACTTATGCAAAAGGAAAGCAAGGAGAGGTGAAGCCAAACATTTATTCAAATTAATCTGTTGCTCTTTTCTACTGGAAATATACATTTAGTCTGAAAGAAAAAGCAAAAAAAACCAGCACAGAATCCTTATGAGTATTTTTAATTGTTTATTTCTAATGCTTATATCTCTTGGCTTTTCTCAGCCAAGAAGATAGGCCTTAAATTTAATCCAAAGATGCTGTAATGTTGCAGAAATGAATCAAACAAGGTACTTCCAGGTTGAATTTTAACCAGTGGGTAAGCCAAATTGTCCTTTCATAATTATTTTCATTAAGGTACTCTGGACTGAACTTTGATATAAATACACTTGTGCAAGTTTTACCATTGTTTCAGAAGAGTCTCAAGTAAATCTAATGAAATGCCATTTCAACTCACTCAGGTCTTAAGTAAGTAAACTCTTCTACATTGGAGATTTTTGTGAGTGAGGAATGGGGAGGGCAAAAAATAGAAATAAATTTCCTAAATAAAACGTAAGTAGGGAGTATGCAATATTTCAGGTTATTTTAGAGGACTGCTCTGTATGAAAGCACTGAAAAGCATAAAAAGCAGATAAATCATCCAGTCTGAGTTGATTAGAAAGTGTTTTGTTGCAGTAAAAATTCATTACGTACTAAAGAACATACAGTTTTATAGGCTTCTAGATTAAGATGGAAGAAAATGCCAGTTATTGACCCAGTTATTTAAATGATTTTAATACAATACTAGTCTCATCCTAATTTTTAGTGTGATAGTCATTCAGATGTGATAATAACTTGCAGATGTTTTAACACTATCAGTTTTAGATGCCTGCATCAAACTGCCAATGATTACGAGATGCTACTTTTGTTACAAGGACTGTTTAGAAAGTCTTGATAAAGCTAAAACATGACAAGAATTACTAAGAGCTCTCTTGGCAACAGCTGAATGCACAGCTGGAAAAAAGGCTTTAAATGAGTCTATTTTTACCTCTGTGACCAACATCAGTGCTGGAGTGGAGCACATTTGCTCTGTCACTGCCGTTGTCCATGGCATTGATGAGTGCCATGGAACGGCAACTGGAGTTGTTCTTCATGAGAGATCACAAGATCTACCTGTGAGATCCACTGAAGCCTTGAATTCAGTTCTCACTCAAACAAACCAAACTGTCTGCCATTTTCCCTCTGGAAAATTGAAGGTGGCAGAACTCTGATGCTGTCATTCCTTGATACTGCCAGAGAAGGCTCTGTTCAAACCAAAACTAGACTAATAACTTAAAAAAAAAAAAATAGCCCAATAAGCAAAATTGTATTTCCATTAGATAAACAAATACTTTGTGGTAGTGTCAAATTAGTTTAAGTTTAAAGTTAAAATGTTTTGCTATAATTTACCTGTAGCACCTTTGAAAGAAAAAAAAATGTTTAAAGCAATTTAAGATGCTTATTTTGGTAGCTTCGATTCTCCTTTTCATTGTTTTGCTATGAAACTAAACTTCGGCAGAAAGTGATAATTTCCTAAGAAACTTTAATTTCCACAAGTCGCAGTAGAAGATTCAAGCAAATTTTTTTTGTGTCCTTAGTCTTCCCCATAGACTGTGTTTCAAAGCCTGCTTCCAGACATCCAACCAGAATTATAAACTGTCCCTTGTACTTGAACTGATCACTGCAGCTTGATGTGGGAAAGGACAAAAGAAAAACTCCCTCTAATTTTTTTTTAAACCCTATTCTTTATCTCAATAAGACTTTTATTACTGACCCTACTTACTCCAGCAAAGTAAGTAAGTAAGCACTTGTCTACAATCACATGCTGATTGCTCCATTACAGTTGTGAAATAAAACTGAAGGATTTATGCAATTTTGCTTTTTCTGTTACTTGAGATTCTCTCATTTTTCACATTCAGTGGCCTAGAGGAAGGTACATGTCCTTGCTGAAAATCAGTTTCATCAGACCCCTTTGACTTTTATGCTTTTTGAAGAATGAATGCATTCAGACAATGGTACTACCAGGGGTTGCAGTCCATCCTGTGCTGATAATTTTCAAAGGTCACTGGGTCAATGGTGGGTGTTTGTGACTGTATAAGGTTTGCATGACATGGATTTGGTAGCAGGGGGACTACAGAAGTGTCTCTGTAAGAAGCTGCCAGGAGCTTCCCCCATTTCTGATGGAGCCAACGCCAGCAGGCTCCAAGCTGGACCTGATGCGGGCCAAGGCTGAGCTCATCAGTGAGAGTGGTAGCTCCTCTGGGATAATGTATTTCCGAAGGGGAAAAGAGTTACAGAAATAACAATATCTGACAGAAAAACACCTCTGCAGACCCCAAAGCCAGTGTAAAAGGAGGGGAAGGAGGTACTCCAGGTGCTGGAGCAGATTCCCCTGCAGCCTGTGGTGCAGACCATGGTGAGGCAGCCGTGCCCCTCAACCCATGGAGAACCATGGTGGAGCAGAGATCCACCTGCAGCCCATGGAGGACCCCGAGCAGAGCAGGTGGATGCCCAAAGGAGGCTGTGAACCCACAGGAAGCCCACACTGGGGCAGGCTCCTGGCAGGACCTCTGGACCTGTGAAGAAAGGAGCCTACACTAGAGCAGGTTTGCAGGCAGGACTTGTGGCCCCGTGGGGGACCACTGCTGGAGCAGAATGTGCCTGAAGGAACAGCACCCTGTGCGAGGAGCCCAGGCTGAAGCAACTTGTGAGGTGCATCCTGTGAGAAGGAGTCACCTTGAGGAAGTTCATGGAGGACTCTCCTGTGACAGGAACCCCATGGTCGAACAGGGAGGAGCATGAGGAGACCTCCCATGAAGAAGTAGCAGCAGGGACAACATGTGATGAACTGACCACAGTGCCATCCCTGTCCTCCTGCACTGCTGCAGGGAAGAAGGGAGGGAACTTGGGAATGAGGCTGAGCCTGGGGGGAAGGGAGGGGTGGGAGAAAGGTTTTTTAAGGTTTGAGTTTATTTCTCATTACCCTGCTCTGATTGGATTAGTAATAAATACAATTAATTTCCCCAAGTCAGACCTGTTTTGCCCCTGACAGGAAGTGGTGAGTGATCTCTCCCTTTTCTTCTCTCGAGCCATGAGACTTTTACTGTGTTTCCTCTCCCCTGTCCTGCCAAGGAGAGGAGGGACAAGAGTGGCTTTTGTGGGCAGCTGTCATCCAGCCAGGGTCAAACCACCACAGTGACCCAGGCCTTGATGGATTTTCTGTCATATAATTTCACTCTTTGGACAGATGAAAATAATTTTTACATTGTGGTTATATTGTATCCCATCAACAATTCAGTACAGACAGTAGGAGGAATCAAGTTCTGCCTTCTTGGTACTTGTGTCCAGTATATGGTGTGCTGAAAATCAGGGCACTGAATTGATGTGATGGGCAGAGAAGACTGTCAGGACAGGACTTATTGTCTCCAGAGTTCTTCATTTGTAATTAAAAGCCATGGCTGCTATTAATACCTGCCAAGGTGATTAGTGTGCATAAGTACCTGTGCATGTGTGCACCAGTCATATTTGCTTCTCATCTTACCTAAAGCTTGTTTTGTCTCTGTCATGGATGTTGATTTAAAACCACATCAGAAGAAAATGAGAAAGATTTGAGCTATTTTCCAGTGAATGGGTGTGATAATTTATTGATCTGGTATTCATGTGAAACATTATATTCTTTTTAAGAAAATTTATTGAAAAAATAAACGTTTGTATTTTATAATTGCTGCTACTCTTGTTGGAGAATAAATGAGTCTCCTACCCCTCAAGCTGCCTCTCTGACTTCTACTGTATAATGTCTCGTTCTCAACATACTCAATTTCTCTTATCACTGTCAACTAACATGAGGCCCCTCTGGCTTTTCCTGGGCTGTTTTCCTAACGGAGTTTTAAAAACTAGTTTATAGGTTTCTGTTCTAATTTTTCGTCACTTCTCTGGTTGTACTTGTTTTAAATCAGCTCTGAACATTTTTAGAGCTTATTTGTTAAAATAGAAAGCATAACCTTAGATAGGAATTTTTTAAACTTCTTGGTTGTATTCCCATGTAAGAGACAAAATAAAATAAAAATTAGAGTTATAACACAAAGCAATTGTTCCAAATAGAGGTTAAGGGTCACTGGAAGATATAAAAAGAGGTCAATAAATATATTCAATACCAGATAAACTCTGTCAGCCCCACTTGAAGAATGCACATCGCAGAGCTACCAAATTGTTTTTCAGATAAATGGTAGCTTTCTTGGGCTTCAGAGACTTCTATGTGGAGGAAAAAATTGGACATTAAATGATAATTGCTATAATGGAAATTATTTTGTCAGCCAATACACTTCAAGGTTTTTTGAGCATATTTGTTCAGTGCTGACTCCCAAATACTAGTGAGGAATAGGTTCATCCCACACAGGTTTCTTTACTCTGCAAGGATTTTCTCTCCAGAGAAAAAATAATTCTGCGTGTATGATTTTACAAATTCTGGTTCTGCAACAACGTGCAGAAAATGTTCAAAAATAATGATCTGCATAATGAATGAAAATGAAAACAATCCTAAAAGGCAAAAAGTAGATATATAAATCAGGGATACCTAGTTAAGAAATTAAAAAGAAGAAAAAATATATGTAGACAGAAATCTTATGCCTCTTATTTAACTTCAAAAATTAATATGGATGATGATGTCTGCAGATTACAACCTCTGAATCAAAACAGGTTCAAGGACAGAGGAATGAAAATGGGTTCTGGTCCTCTCTTTCATTATCTCAATCAGCATTTTCATAAGGTAATTGGATGTGATCAAGCAATTTCATCTTAGTCTAAAAAGGTAAAATATTGACTACTTGGTATTCAGGACATTTCTTTTAATCTATTGCCCATAAACAACTATGGCTCATCATTTTCTCACTCCTCTATAATATATTCATCCTGTAATCACCACTTAATGTAAGTATAGATAGGCTGATGGATGCTTCTTCTAGAAGGTAAAGAAAAACTTTTAAACCACTCATGCTCTTATTTATTGACTAATGGTTCTCATAGCAATTTCCTGCATTATCTCATGTTAAATATTACCTCTTGTTTGACTGAAGGAGAAAGGCTACTTTTGTTTTCCCTGAGCAACAGGAGAATGAATCAACAGTTGTAAATTAGGGGATTCACAATGAAGACTTCAGTCTAAGTCCCTGCATCTCAGAAACACAACCCTTCAGGGGGCTGTAGGCTCCAGCCAAGGCAGCAGAGAGATACAAAGATAGATAGTGAAACCTATCTACAGCTGTAGATGCAACCCATGGAGAGACATCTCAGATAGATAGATAGATAGATAGATAGATAGATAGAAATGTGTGTATGTATGTATGAATTTGTATTGTTGTATATATGTATTTGTTTATAAGGGGAGAGAGAGTCTGGTAAGGCAGTAAGAGGGCAGGGAAGGGAATAATCATTGTTAGTCTCTTGGTGTCCCTATGACGCTCCCATCACTGAAGGTTTTTTTTTGTTGGGTGCACTCTTTTGGCCAGCAGAAGTTGGCAAATAGAAACTTTGCCTGTATCTGAGGATTCAGCGATTTTTCTAGAGTCAGATTCAGAAATCAGCCACAAATTTGTACACTTGGACAGGAGAGATCTGTTTGCCAAAGGACACATTCATTACACAA
>VYZR01118994.1:22777-36602 GCA_013400675.1 Oxylabes madagascariensis | reverse complement strand
AATATTTCTGTTCTCCACTTTTGTAAAGAACCCTGTCAAAACATGAACATATGAAACTTAGAGCATGTGATCTGTAATAGAAAAGGTCTGTTAAATACTTACTTGTCCAAATATTTCTGGCAGCCCCAAAACTTGACCAGTGAAAACACCAATACAAATGAAAATCGCTGTGACCTGACCCAATGAACCACGGATTTCCTTAGGAGATATTTCACTCAAATACATGGGGAGGGCACTTAAGGAAATGCCTACGAAGGAAGAACAAAACCCATACATTAAGTCAAAACATTTTTATTATGCCAGGTATGCAACAAATTTCTATTGAAAGGAACCTGAGTGATAATCTGCTCACAAGGGTGGCATAAAAACATGCAAGGAACAGAATTATATCTGTCCATATATAACATGAATTATTTTCCCTGCATGTCTAATTACTCTCACACCATTTAATAACTATGGGATTGATCATCTGTTACAGATCTACAGTGACGTGCGTAGGCTGTTTTTGATATGGAGCACCAAAGGTTACTCAGAGATGAGAATCTCCAGGAGAACAGATTTTATGTTTTAAATTTTCTCATCCCAGAGCAAGCAAAATCATGTTAACAATGGTGTGGGTAAGGGAAAATAAGCTCAGTGTATCAGTCAGACAGAGCAGGCATTGTCAGATGAAGTATTTTTACTGTAAACAGTATTGGCAGGTGTTCCTCTCAATACAGGCTTAGAGCTGCAATGAACTCTTCACAACAGGCATAAAATAAGAGTTGGAATGATGCTTAAAGCCAGGAATAGAGCAAACAAATGCATGACCTTGGTCAGTACAATGGCAATGTTTGCACAGCTCCAGAAATTTGGTTGCTTGATGGCAATCTGAGATAAAAAATAGCAGAAACCCTTCCTTTCAGCTGCAAGATTATTCTGGTGCTGCAGTGCCTCCATGATTTACTTTCAAACTGGGAAGACCATATTGCTAGGAACAATTGCTGAGGTACCAAACCTTCCCTAGTCCTGCAGATATTAGCATGGGATGCAACAATTTCTAAACACAGCAAAAAGCAGTGTTAATAAACAGAATACACTTTCCTACTCAAGGGATTTTCATGGTATGGAAACATATACACTTCTAACATGGCTAGAAGAGGAAAGGTGGGGAAACAACCAGCATTGTTAGCAGTGGTGAGCATCTATTCCACTGTCTCCTCCAAACATCAGATCCTCCAGCCCTTAGTGTGTTGTTTTGTCTCAGTGAAATCAGTGTGGCTACATCTACTCCCTGGAATATCTCTTTGATGTAAAACAAATTCCAGCCGGGGAAGAGGAGAAAGTGTGTGCACGGCACAAGCATTTCAGACGTGTAGAGTGTGACCAAAGCTTACCTGCATCAACACCCATGATAATGCGGCCCAGAATGAGCATTTCAAACGACCCCGCCAGCAAGGACAGGGACATCAACAGCGCAGCTGCCACTGCAAACACGTTATTGAGCACCAATGTGCATTTCCTAAAAGGCAAAGATGGTTTAGGTAGAAATCAGCATCGTGGCAGTTAAATTCAGTTATATTAAAAAGACACTAAGCTATTATTCTTAAATATTTATAAATAAAAAGCACCTAACAAACACTGCCTCTTAGATGTGTAGAGTTCTGAAAAACAGCTCTATACCCACGTGGTTACAGTTTCAAACCTATACCACAGTTTAAAAGAAAACATAACATAGAAAACTAAAGAGCTGTACTTAAAAACACAGCAAGGAACCAGCTTATGCATCCTAAAAACCCAAGTGCCGGGCCTGAGACTCTGTACATGAATATAAATAAATATAGTCTGGATAGATGTCTGCATGGAGAACACAAAGAATATACTTCAAATAGCAATAAGCTGATATAACTATAGGCACTCTAATGTTACATACAGTTTTTGACACTTTAAGAACTTCCCAACTGTGACATCATCTATGTCATTATAATTCATCCTTAAATTCTCGATATTAAAACCATACATTGAGGAAAATTACTTCCTACTTGTAGAGTTAGGAAAAACATTTGGGCTTATTCAAGTAGTAAAAATCAAGCCTTTCCTAAAAATTGTTGGAATTAACGAAAATACAGGTTTATATATTTCTTCCCTGCTTTTAAAATTATTTCATTCTATAACAGTTAAACAGAATATTAGGTTTTTTTCAAATAAAAGAAATACTCTTTATGGCAAATTATTACTTTGTTAAAAAGTATAAACAAAAATCACAAAAATATATTTTAAAATTTTCAAAACATCTAAATTTCTCATTTGCCAACAGCTTAACTCCTTTTAGTTTTCATCTTTCAGAACTTTCTGCTCAAGTTTGAGGGATTAATTAAAAAGAAGAGGAGTGAACAGGAAGGCTCTCTATCCCTTTCCTTTCTAGAGCAGGTGACAAACTGTCCCACCAGTTCTAATTCTTTTCAACTGGAAATTTCACACCTATTGAAAAAGTCAACCAACTTCTCACAACAGATGCATACATTTTTGAAAGGAAATATTTTTAACATCTGTATTTTTAATTACTCTTCCTGCTTTCTAGTGAGTTTTGAACACTGAATGAATAACATGGCTTGAAGATTGAAAAATGAGATAGAATTCATTTAAAGTCTATACAACACAATCTTCAGAGTGACTACCGAGTGTGACAGTAAGACTGTACTATTTGGAATAAATTTTTCAGATGGATATACACCCTGAGATGAACGAAGTGATACAAATAATGACAAAAAATGGAAAGAAAATGTTCATTCAGGTCAAAAAAGTCTTATGCATTCATCTGAAGGTACTGCTTTTTTCTCCTATAATTTACATAAAAACTATAAAATACATATTTTTTGAGAAAACATGAGCCAGCAAACCCTTATACTATGCAGCTGTGAAGAGAAAAGGACAGCCTAACTAAGCACAATAAAAACAGACTTTGGCAGGCTGAAAAGGAAATGAAAACAAGAGAACACTCTATTTAGGGTGTTACTATGGAAAGCAGTGTCTATGGCAAGGTTTTATTAGTGTTGGGGCTGCAGGGGTGGCTTCTGTGGGGAGATGGAGCAAGGGTGTGACAAGGTCGGTGGAGGAGAGGAGAGATCTGAGCAGGGACATCCCCAGAGGGACTGTGGTCCATGAGGACCCACCCTGGAGCGCAGGAGGAGTGAGGAGCAAGGAATGGCACAGTCAAGTGCCTGCACGCTGACCCCGACCCCTTGCACTGTCTTTTCTCTCACTGAAGGCACTGAGTGTGACCACTGGCTGTGGTATCAAGAAGGAAAGGAGTCTATCGTGATGCTCAGCCTAATATGTCTCCCTAGAAGTGACCTAAACAATCCCTTGAGCATATTGGTCTGGGTGCTCAGGAAAAACAACAGCAGACACTCTTCTTTAGAAGAGGAGAATTTAAATTACGAAGTGTCAAAGCCAAATCTGAACTTGGAAATTATGTTTATGTGGATGCAGGTTCCATTTCAAAAAATTACTCTACATGTCTCTTGAAGTAAATAGGGCCTAGGAATCCAGTAATTTGGAATTTATGTTTTTAACCTTACAGCAATACAATTCAAAATTGTTCTTTTAAAGTCATATATTATTTCTGACTAGTGCTTTTAATCCCCCTTAGCTCATTATTCTGCGTCAGTGTAAATGGAGCTCAGCTTCATCATACATACAACCCTCCAACCTACACTTGAGCAATTTAACAGCACAGTATTTTATTGTTCTGTCAACATTTCACTATGTGCTCCTCAGTTACCATAATGACATGTCAGTCTGGGTTCCTAGACCAGACAAACACACTGCAGTGTGAACAGCAAGCTCAAGAACCACTCTTTGGTGAGAAGCCTTTATTCACACAGCCCCTTCCCATCTCTGCTGCAGGATCCATCCACCATAACAGAGCTGTTTTCATGGCTTAATGGAGACAAACATAATAAACAGGGCCAGAGTCTGCAAGTGTAAAAGTCTGCCCTGGAAACCTGAGCAGCTTCAATAGAAATGGTGTATCTACAACAGAGATCAGCCACCATTTTAACAAACCTGCACGCACAGCTCTTCTACTCTTCACTGAAAACTCTAGCCTTCTGTGAACCCATTTTTACTTCACTTTATTTTAATAAAGACTCAGCAAAATTCTGAGAATCAATCAGTCCTCAGACTGATTAATTAAGTGTTCCCTCACATTTGGGAAAAGCTCAGGCACAGTTTCATATTTCTAACAAGTATGCTAAAGCCAAAAGTATGATTTGGCAGAAGAAATTGAAAACCTAAAAAAAAAAATAATGTAACTATGGAAAATATTTAAAAATTGAAAATCAAGGACTGAAGTGACAAAATAAATTCCTGAAGAATGGGTAACAGCTAAGAATACTGACTTGTTGTAAACATGAAATGGAAGAATGTGAAAATACTATTTGAATACCTGAAAATAGTATTTGAGATGAAAAATGGCATAGAGACAAGTTGGGAGAATGAAAAATAGACCTAGGAAAGTACAATCTAATGGAAATAATCAAAATGTAAACCAGAAAAGTAAGAACACTGGAGGTTTACACTTATATTTAAGCCTCCATGATGATGTTCTCCTGTGATTTAACTGACTAAAAGATATCAAATAATATTGAATTTACAATTGAGAAAAATCCAAATCAGCAGTTTTGGAATGTTACAACTATGGGGGGTTTTCCCCATGCCCTTCTAAATATAGATAAATTATAAATTACCTTTAAAATTCTATCTGAAAGAATGTGTATCACAAAAATTTGACAGAAATACCTTTTTAGTACCTGCAGCAAAAATGCAAACACACACCAACACAAACATTCCGAAAATACTCATATTCTCTATAGTCAAGACTTCATCAAATACTGCATTGCACAGAATGGATGGCATAGCCCCTTCTTGGGGAGGGCCATACATGAACTTCATCCTAGTCCAGTTCTTCAAACTGTATTTTAAGTTGCCACAAGGATTGAAAAAAGAGTAAATTTTTATTACCATATGACAGCAAATGCTGTTAAGAAGCAAATCAGATATGTTGATAGCTCTGTTTGTTTACAGTAAGATACTCAGTAGACTCGTGAAACAAGATTCTGTCAGTCCTTTGTGAAATCATTTCTGTTTTATGGTATTTTCCTTTGGCACACTTGACAAGTCACACTCCTTGAAATTTCAAGGAGTCCACTGTCCATTCAGAGCAAATGACTTCTGTGACTCAAATGATGCACAGTAAGTTTTCAGAATTTAAAGACTTTTTTGTTTGGTTGGGTTTTTTTTTTAGTAAAAGTAAAACCTTCTAGAGAGACTAAGTAGAAACTACTTTAGAAAATGCAAGTTTTCCAAAACACTTACCTTCCAAAGAACTTCACAATTGGGGTAACAATAATGGCACCCACAAGGCCGCCGATGGCAAAAATTGAAACTGTTATGGACCAGAGGAGCGTCAGTGTGCCTTCATCCACTGAGAAGCCATATCTTCTCTCCCAGGTTTCATTGTAAAACTTCTTGATATACTGAAAGAAAATACATAATAAAAATATGTGCAAAAAAAATTATCACACTTCAGGAATACAACTGAAAGAAACAGAATTTAAAACCCAGAAAACCCCCAGTAGCTTTATTGCAGGAATCACTCTTGCTCTTCTGTCTCCCTCCTCTGAAAAATAGGACCTCATTTATAGATACAACTGCAATAAAACTAACTGAATCAGTCCAAGCATATACACAGGTAACTACTAGGTGGTACCAAACCAGCTGGGGAAAAAACCCCACAGGTAGACAAGAACATCCAGGACGAGATCACTCTTTAGCCTTTAACGTGCCAATGTTTACACTCTTCCTCTGCCTTCCTTACATGAGCATGACTACAAGTTTTTGAAGGATGCCTTTTAATAACTTCCCTCTCGATGTTTAATTAGACTAAGTTCTTCATCTTTGTAAAAGGTAAAGATATCATAGCTCCAGGACAGCATTTTAACATACTCTCTGTATTGCCTGCAGAGACATCACCTATTTACCTTCTATTTAGTCAAGCTTCCTTATTTTTATGCTGCTCCCACTTCAAAACCAAGGAAATGCCACCGTGGTGCCTGATGCTCTGGCGAGGATACAGTACCAGGAAGTTGCAGGCACTACAGCAGAAGGGCACAACACACTTGGGAAAAGCTCTTAAGCTCTACAGTATCAAAAGTTTAATCTTGGCACTTCTTCCCAGTTTCTTCTGTGATTTTCTTCAGAATTCTCCTAAATTATCCTGGGATAAGACTCAGCATAATAAGCCACTACATTTTCCCTGTTCAAACTAGGAACTTCAAACTTTACCTAAAGTCTGGCCTTGGACACATGAAATATTCTGTTTGAGGGCTTTTAGTTTGAGTCATCACCTCTCCATCCATAAAATACCTAAGAAAGGTGAAGGTAGAATATGCAATTTCCTGTCTTCCATCTGTCAAATTTCTAGTAAACTTCTTGTGCCCTGAATTAAAAGAACAGGGTTATTTCTCCCATCCTATCTTAAATGTTTCTAAACAGAAAGGGAAAAAAATAAAAATAATTAAAAAAATAAAACTAAGAATAAAAAAGTCAATTTGGTGCTTGAATAATTTAGAAGTCTCACAGTAAGATTCCAAATGAATCTGCCATTAAATCAAGTAGTAACATCTTAGTTCTTTAACACCAGTACTCAGATTATATTTAGATCCAGACGTCTTCTTGTCTTTTTGAAATTAATTTCTGATATTAATGAATACTAAGATAAAACATTTTTAGAACACTATTAGCATTTCTTGTTAAAGATAATGGCTAAAAATAGTATGTAAATTACTCTCCCCTTGTGTTATGACTAATTTTCTCAGCATAGCTTAGTTATTTACAAGGAGACATCAAATAACTGCAAATATTCAAGAAAAGAAAGTACAACCCAAAACACTCACTAGTAACAGATAGATGGATGTTCTGACATGTACTAGTATCTCTCTGGACTCTCATTGCCAAGAGATAGGAAGCTAACAAAACACAGGAGATGGTTTTCAGGAGATGCACATGAAACAGAACAAACCCGGTAGAACAAATCCACTGGATTTGAATCCATTGAATTATGTGTAAAAGCTCCTTTGGGATTTTGGTCAGATGTCTCAATAACACTAAAGTCATAAACCTGTATACAAAAATTTTAGCCCCTAAACAAAGCCTACAAAAAAATGGTGGCTGACTGATATCAGTATCTTATTCTCTCAACCGCCTCTGTTCATTATGATAGTAGTGCTGGGAGGAGAAAGAGAAGAGGAATATAAGGAATATGTAAAGTTTTATAGATATGAATCTAATGGATATGTTTTAAAGACAAGAGAAATATTTTCCTTGTCTTACCCATAGTTACAGAGGTTATTCACACACAGTGACAACGACTGAACCAGCTGTCACAGCAGGCTGAATGTTTGTGCCATAGGAACTCAGAGCTGCAGCCTCCTGCAGGAAGAGGGCAAGGGCTACAAAGCAGAAAGTAGCAGGGACTTTGCTTCCCGCACAGAGCACAAAGCACATCATTGTTTCACAGGCATTGCCCACAATCAGTCCATGAAATGAACTCTAGAAATTCAGCTCAGAAAAAGAGCTTGTATTCAATTAAATCTTTTGTCTTCCTACTGCCAAATGTTCCCATATGTTTTTAATAAATTCTGGTAAGTCTTTGAACAAGCCCATGGAAACTTGTAATTCTGGGTTTCTCAGGGAATCATACCTGTGATGGACCATGCTCTTTCCCACAGAACTACAGGGAATTGAGTGGGAAGCAATCTTAGCTCTGAACAGAGTATGTGCAGCTATTTCCCCCTTGCAGCAATCAGGAAGTTAGACTAACTGCCTCATGAGATGACCTGAAGTAAAGCCCACCAGTGAGAACTATGGGAGAATTCCCCTGTGGTTTGATGAGCTGACACAATTTGTGGCACTGAAAGAAAATGGACACAAGAATTTAAAAATAGTTCTCCAGTCTTAAATTATCTTCCTTCACTCTGTTTGCTCCTGCTGACATCCTGCTGACATGCTCAGTTCGAGGATTCTGGAAACATTCTGTGTTTTAGTTAACTCATTATCAAGCCTTCTTTCACTCTTCTCAAAGGATTATACAGTGCTTCTCTAAGACTGGAGGACTTCAGCATCAAGAGGAATTGTACTGAAGTAAACAGGGACAGAAGATATCCAGCATCCTACAGAGAGAAGAACAATCTGACAATGTCAGCTGTAAGCTGCATGTCACCACAAGAAGTTATTCATGCTACCAAGTTTATAACTTGTAGGAATTACTGCACTCCCAGTATAACCTCCTACAAGGCTGCTTTTATCTACTGCTACAAGATGCTCTGCTTTGGTATTTCTCAGTCATCCCGTATCAGTATTCTCAAAGAGTCACCTTGCAGCAGACTGATTTAGTAACATACAGGAAAAAAGACATGGGGCAAAGGTTCCTTTTCTTGTGCTGCAAGAAGCTCAGCTTTGATATGGCTCACTGTTCCCCACCATGGCTATGACCTCAGCCTATGCTCCTCCCTTCAACCTGGACACTGCAGCTCCAGGGACAGGGACAGAAAAGTGGTCTGTTGTAGGCAAATGGATGGCACACATTAATCCTGGAGCTAGAGAGAGGGCCAGAGGACAGAGTGGTATTTTAGTCTTGAACTACACAACTTCCTTGCTGTAGGACTACTCCTTAGCCCTAGCTAAGCCCTTAAGCCCTATGGCTTAACACAAATAAGAGAGATACAAAGCTCTCAATCAAACACTGAAACACCAAGGGAGACTTCATGCATACCTGTAATGATATGACCAAAGCCATCAGCATAGTACTCAGTTTCAGCCCAAAAGACACACTAAAGATTTCAAGCAAAACCAGACAATCCTGGAAGTGTAATTAAGTACAAAACCTGGAATTTAACACTTGTCATGGGGTTGCATCTTCAACCTCCCCACCCACACCACTGTAATCTATCGCATGGTTCAAAGAGAACTTTCTGAGTGCTGCCAAGGAGGACATCCCACCATCCTTTCTTTTCCTTCTTTCTGCAGAAAGTGACAGGAAAGCTTTGACTACCAGGACAGTCCATTTTTTAAATGGTACTTAATTGTTTAGAAACCAGCTCATTCTCTCTGCTCTGTTGACAGCCCCAAGGCAGTGCAGGAAGAATTTTTCCGTCAGGACAATCAATACCATTGCTCACAGAATTACAGCTTCTTGCTGATTTTTTCTAAGCCATGTTTATCCTCTGATGAGTGCAAGGTGAAGTGATGCCTGGGCATGTCATGCTAATATCCAATTTATCCAATCTTGAATTACCAGTACATAAACCACCAGGAATTTGAAGAAAACTCCAAGAAGTTATAAAGCAAGCAACTGAAAATTTCTATAGGGTGAGTCTCTTTCTACTCCTTTGGGTCAACAGTTGACCAAATAAAATCCACATATGAAACATAAATTTTAAAAAAATTGCTTCTTTCATTATTTGCATAAATATTGCAACCAGCTTTAACATGAAAAACCTGTTTAGGTAGAAATCTAGCCACATATTTTAGTAGGAGATTTTCATAAACGAAGAAGCTTAGCATTGGAAAGGAACTATTTTGAGGGGGAATTTCCACAGTTAATTCCTAATATTTACTAGCTACTTTTCACAATAGAGTTGCTTGCAACTCCACTGAATTGCTTCCTGCTGTGCTTGACTGAATTGAGGGTGTCTAGACGGCCAGTGTAAAAACAAAATGTTCTGATTTCCATTTGTAGTAACTGATATTTTTATAAAATCCCCACAAACTTTGTCTACTGATTTCACAGTGCTCTATTCATCAAATCTATCCCACACGTTGCAACCAATAGATGGTCAACCCATAAGTTTAAAATTCAGAACCAAACAAGGCATCACAACAAAACACCAAAGAGGAGGCCCATTATTTAAGAGGAAATCAGAAGAATTATTTATAATATCTGTACTGTGGGAATGAAATGTTGTGCAAGCCTCTAGAATTGAATGCCGTGAACAGAAGTTGGTGAACATGTGCAGGCAGCTACTGAATACTCATCAGTCAGATATTAAAAATACTTTATCACATAAAAGTGTGCAAGAAGATTCACACTAGCCTGGACCTGGGAGAATGAGAAGCAATCCATGTGCACTCATTCACCTCAATAGCAGCATTTAGCTCTCTGACAGTTATTGAATTTATGTGAAAACCTCATGGGAAGCAGAAAGTAGGTTTTAAGCAAAGGAACGTTAGTATACAAGATTTAAAACCCTTCTACTATGTAATTAGGAGGACTATAGAGGCAGGATGCTGAGGAGCACAAAAGTTGGACAAGGCTGCCCTCTACTGACATTAAATTCCACTTTAGTCAGTGGAATTTAGTTCACTTACCCCTGCGGGAGCGTTCACCACCGACAGATTGTAACCGTAAAGAAAAGACGACCCAAAAGCACCAGTTAAGGAGGCTAAAATAAGACTCACAGACCAATTCTGAAAAACAAGGAAAAGATGCAACCGTTGTCAATACACTCAAAATTAATGTATCTCAGATTTTAAACACTCCTTAGCTATCTTGCATAGCTTCTGCAGGCAGATGTCCTTGCTGCAGAATAATAGCCTGAAACACTTCCCCTTGCTCAATCTGAGAAACATTACATTTGAAGTGACAGCACGTCGCTTAACATCTATGGAGGCATAAGTCAACATTTGAACTTCTTTCAACCTCACAGAGTTCCGCTGCAAGCATTCTGCCAGCTCCCACACCAAAAAGTAAAATGCTGGGGAAGCATAAATCTCAGCAAAGGAAACTGTTGACAATATATCATTAACACAGTGAAGTAAAGTATAACATACATGTGGTACAACAGGTCTGTGGGTTGATCTGACTTGGATGAAAACTCAAGAGATAATTGTGCCCCCCTTCACCTCTGCCATAAAAATTAATGAAATTGTGACCAAAAAAATTAAAATGATGCCTACAAACTAGGTTTTGTAAACCAAATGCAAGTTTCCAACAGTAACTTGTTGCCACACACTCTCCAGCACCCTTTCCCCCCCCACAGTAGCACACCTGTACTTCTCCCTCCTCAGGTCTCCTCCCCTCATGCTCCTCATACTCTTTTTAACCAACTCTGTAATTTTTGCTTCCACATCAGCTGTTGAATAAAAGGTAGAACTGCTTTGATCTGAGAGATTTTGCTTTTGAATTCCTTTCCAACTTCCCCAGTACTACCTTCTGCCATTCACTTCTCCTGCTGGATTACAGAATGTAGCAGAAGAGACCATTCCCAGCCATTCCCAAGAAACATTGAAGTTAGTGTTTTGGTGGCTGGCCAATTGCAAATGTCATTGTGTAGATAATGAAAGACAACTCTGAATGTGTTAAATGGATGTATTTTCAATGTGCTTTCAATTTAAAAAGTAGCTATGATAAGAATATAGAATTTTGGGCACAGTTCACTGCTATTTATGCCCAGCCTCCTCACTCACTGAAGCCTCAATCCTTTCAAAAGGAGGAAGACCTGCTTAAGCAGGCCTAAGAAACTCCTCTTCAGTTATGTCACTCACCACACCACAGCAGGTTAATGAGTGAATACATTCTGTCAACTGCACAAAGTTGTGCGTTTGCTTTGGAAAATGCAGGTGCTGAGCATGAAGGAGGTTTGTGTAGCTGGCACATGGCATAGCTGCAGTGACAGTGGACTGGAACTAGCTCCACCAGCCCTGCGGGCACAGCAGCGCAGGTGAACACACCATGGCTATTGGCATGTGCCAGAGCTCCTGTGCCACACTGTTGGCATAAACGCTGTGACCTGTGGAGAAGGGATGAGATAGCCAGGTGCCAGGATGGGGAGCACAGTGTATAACCCAGCACATGGGGGGTCTGCCACGCTCACAGCTGCCAGCTCTGAGCGTTCAAAATGCACCCTGTGGGACGGCTGAGTGTTTTTAACTTCTTCCACATGATGTGGGAACCTTTTAAGAGATTACACAGTTCATTAACCAGCATGTGTTTGGTCAGGTCAGGAGGAAGTGTGCGGGGAGTGAAAAGACTTGTGTAAGAAATATATCCCGTTGAGATCATTACATAAGCCAAACACACTTTACTATTATTAGCCAGCTTCTTAAAATGAGCCTGCCACACACATACACAGAGTTCACACCATTACTTTGCTAACAAAATGTAGAAACTTGACATAAGGCTTTATTTAACTTCTGATGATAACACCTCATATTGGGTACTTATTATTTCTCTGCTATGCACAAGCACTCCTGCACTTGCAAGAAATTGATACTACTCTGAATGAAAGATGCTGGGGGAAATATTTCTGGTGGTCTACCAGGCTGCTCCCAAAGGGTTCCCAAACAATAAGCGTGAGGTCCCAAGTGTTACTCAGTAATCTTGATGCAGTATTTCTAAAGGGCTCTACTCCAACAACACTGGACACATCAGAAAAATCCTGCAAGCAAAATTATTTGAAACATATAGCCTAATGGTTATTAAAAACATCAATGAATGCACAAAAGTTTCGGTACAGGCAAATTATATGCACGTGAGGCTAAGTGAAAGGTAATGCAGGGCAAGTCACAGAAGTGCTTAGAAAACCTCACATTGTAATAACTAGGTTTAGAAACTTGTTCAATACCATGAAGTTTTTAAGTATACAAGGTGCTGCAGAAAACCCCAGGCTCACTCAATTCAGAGGTTTTGGAACTTGGAATATGAACTTCAACTGCTCCATGACCTGTCTCCTCATTCACTATTTTAAATATTTGCTCAGGCTTCAGCAACACCAGATAAAGACAAAAGCACAATGAAGCAAGAATGCAAAAAAAATATCAAACTGTTGCTCAAAAAACTATTTACCCTGTGGCAACATTAGTAAAAGGAAAGGAAAGATAAACACAACCCACAGTGTCTTTTAAAATGACCAGGAAACAAGAAGGCAGCCACGCCTCCTTCACAGGTGTTCCTTGGCTTCACGGCCATGCGTGTGCTCATGCTGTCAGCCCAAGGGCAGGAGCGTGTGACCGTCACCACAGCAATAAGTGTTCGGTAAGGAACGCTGCATGGCAGTTCACAGCAAAGACCTGCAGATACCCGAGGACAGCTTACTTGTGAAAGCCCACATTTTCGGTCTAATCACAGATCCCGGAACACTGGGTCTGCATATACTCTTTTCAACTCCAGTCCTTGTTCAGTATGCCGTAAAATATTTGTGCTGGCTACCATGAGTCTTAAATTTTCTTTTTTTTTTTTTATTTACTGCATGACAGTTTGCATTTCAGTTTGCACTTCAGTTTTCAAAACACAGTTTCGAGTATAGTTCTTTGGTTAGTTATAGCTCCCTCCTCAGAATAAAATTAAACACAATTGTTAGTGGTAAGCATTGCATACATGCATGCATGCGGAAGTTTAATCTTTTTAAATAGATACCGCTAATTGGCCCAGGAAAGCTGGACTCTGGAGCACCATACTGGGGATACCCTTACTGAGACCCAGGTCCCGCCCGGGCCGGGCGCTCCCCGCAGGTGCCCGCGGACCCGGCGCCCTCCGGCTGCTCTGCCCTCGGGGCTGCGGGCGATGAATGGAAACCTCCGTCCCTCCCTCCCTGGCTCTGCCCCTTCCCTGAGAGCTTGCCAATACAGGTGGTCCTGGGGAGCAGCGAGGAGGCAGCCACAGCTCCCTCGCCTTGCTCTCGCCGGCCGGCGCTCCCCCCGCGGCGGCGGCGGCGGCTGCGCTCCCCGGCCGGGCGCACACCGGGCGCACACCGGCCCGGCGCTGGCCCCCGCCCATCCTCTGGGT
>VYZR01118987.1:8632-19022 GCA_013400675.1 Oxylabes madagascariensis | reverse complement strand
TTTTTTTTTTTTTTTTTGCAAAAACACTGTAGCACACATTTCCAAAGCAAACTGTCTATCAAACAGACCAACAATTTACAACGCATGTTGAGCTAAAGCTTTCTGGACTTCCACAGGTTTCCCAAATTTTAGATCATTTTTATGTGGTGTCAGTTGCTTGATCTGGTAAGATACAGAATCAATGAATCATTCAAGGCTATAAAGCATTAAGAATACACACAGCATTTGTTACTATGCAGATTATTAAACACCTTTAACAAATTGTGTGGCAGATGTTGTCCCGCTATCACACACTGGATCCCAACAGAAGTATTGCACTTATTCTACATGGAAGTGTTCACACACAGAGATCCTTCCCGTCTTCTATGCATAAAGACATTTTTCCACAGAAAGCTCCCTCCACAGTTATTAGTCATATACAGCCCTCACATCCATTTCTGTCACTCCCTTCTACCTACGCAGCCACCTTCTTGTTCATAGCTTCTACTGCCTTACAAATACATAGAAAGGACTTGGTGAACAGTAGATTTTCAGGAAATAATTTTATCATTCCAGAGCTATAATTAAAAATACCAAATCATTTTTAGATATAGAGATATTTGTCCAAAAAGGCCAATGGCATCCTGTATTAGCAATAGTATGGCCAGCAGAACCAGGGCAGGCAGAGACTTGGCACTGCTGAGGCCACATCTTGAGTGCTGTGTTCGGTTTTGGGCCTCTCACTACAGGAAGGTGCTGGAGCATGTCCAGAGAAGGGCAACAGATCTGGGGAAAGGTCTGGAGCAGCTGAGGGAGCTGGGGGTGTTTACCCCAGAGAAAAGGAAGCTCAGGGGTGACCTTATCACTCTCCACAACCACAAGGAAAGAGGTTGAAGCTGGGTTGGTCTCAAGCAAAAAGTGACAAGGGGAAATGACCTCATGTTGTGCCAGGGGAGGTTTAGATTGGATATTAGGACAAATTTCTTCATGGAATGGGTTAACTATTGGAATAGGCTGCCCAGGGAACTGTCCGAGTTACCACTCTGGAGGTATTTAAAAGATGTAGATGTGTAAATTTATGAACAGGGTTTAGTGGTGGGCTTGGCAGTGCTGGGTTAATGACTGGATTCAATGATCTTAGAGGTCTTATCCAACCTAAATGATTCTGATTTTAAATTTCTCAAAAGAAGGGGGCATTCCCTACTACACACTGGGTTTTCAAGAAACCCACTGTAAATCAGTCTTACGCAAGAAGAACCCACAGTCTAGTGATCAAGCCACTAATTTTAACCCAAGTATCTATCCCAAAACAAGGAGAATAAATATGAACACAGGTCTGTCAGATTCCCAGTGAAGTTGCCCAACAAAGCTATAGGAGATTTCTGAGTACAGGGAATACCTTAAACCCTCTGCTGGAAGAGTTCAATTTTATATATAACACTTGCGCAATTAATGAACCAAACAAAACTGATTTTCAGATTTGTATTGAGAAACACATGAGAAATGGAGACACGCAGAATCCAGTTCACAATGTAATAAAAGCTTAATCACACAGACCAGAACAGAGTGAGTAAGAAAAATGTGAAAGCATCTAATCTAAGACCAGATGTCTTTTTGCAATACAGACCTTCTTATTTTACATGTATATAAGGTCTCCTTCTAGGAAAGGGAATTAAAAGTCCCTTTGAACAGAGAAAAAATTTGCACCACAAACAAGTCCTCTAACACTTGCTAATCAGAGTGAAGTTTTACCCCTACCTCTAAGTTTCCCATATATTTTAGGCCAGATTTCTTGCGTGGGTTCAGAAATANAGGGGCGGGGGGCGTGAGGGGGCGGCGGGCCCCGGGCGCCATGTCGCGACTCACCCCGCCCGGCGCGATGCTCCCTGCTGAGGGCGGGCCTCCGCACCCTCTTCCCCGTTCCCTTCCCTCTCCCGGCGGCGGCGGGGATGACGCACGTCCGGCGCGGTCCGTGCACAGGGCCCGCCCCCGCAGCCATGCCCGCCGGCGTGCCCTGGCCCACCTACCTGCGGGCGCTGGCGGCCAGCATGCTGGCCATGTTCGCGGGGGCCGAGGTCGTGCACAGGTACTACAGGCCTGACCTTGTAAGTGCTCGGAGCGCCCCGGTCGCTGATAGCGTGAGTGCGGGATGGAGGGTCTGCGGGAGAGGCTGTGCCTCGGAAAGGGCTCTGGGCCGGCGGTGGACAGAGATCAGCCTCTACAGGGGCATTGGCCAGGCCGCCAGGACTTCANGGGTTTTCAAGAAACCCACTGTAAATCAGTCTTACGCAAGAAGAACCCACAGTCTAGTGATCAAGCCACTAATTTTAACCCAAGTATCTATCCCAAAACAAGGAGAATAAATATGAACACAGGTCTGTCAGATTCCCAGTGAAGTTGCCCAACAAAGCTATAGGAGATTTCTGAGTACAGGGAATACCTTAAACCCTCTGCTGGAAGAGTTCAATTTTATATATAACACTTGCGCAATTAATGAACCAAACAAAACTGATTTTCAGATTTGTATTGAGAAACACATGAGAAATGGAGACACGCAGAATCCAGTTCACAATGTAATAAAAGCTTAATCACACAGACCAGAACAGAGTGAGTAAGAAAAATGTGAAAGCATCTAATCTAAGACCAGATGTCTTTTTGCAATACAGACCTTCTTATTTTACATGTATATAAGGTCTCCTTCTAGGAAAGGGAATTAAAAGTCCCTTTGAACAGAGAAAAAATTTGCACCACAAACAAGTCCTCTAACACTTGCTAATCAGAGTGAAGTTTTACCCCTACCTCTAAGTTTCCCATATATTTTAGGCCAGATTTCTTGCGTGGGTTCAGAAATACTTTTTTGTTTGGTTGGTTTTGGTTATTGATGTATATATATTACAGAACATTTAAATAAGTATTTTCAGTATCACGAGGAAAATGTAGCGATTTGTTCCTCTCCCCTCCCTTCAGTTCAGGTTTTTTTCCTTCCTCCCCCCCCTTCCGTTCACGCTAAAAACAAAGGGAAAAAAAAAGGAAAAGGTAAAGAAAACGATATGTTTCCCGGAACAAAACCAGGTTTTAAGTAATTTTCGAATCCCCCTCGGGACAGAGACACGATCGCGCCCCACGCTGCCCAAGGCCGCCGCGCTCCCCCAGTCGCGGGCCCGGGAGCCTCAGAGCTCCCGGAGCGCCTTCCCTCCCTCTTTGTGCCCAGGGGAAGGGGAGGGAGGCGGCCGCCACAGCCCGGCCCCGGCTCCGCCGGCCGCGGGACGCGGGGAAGGAGAAGGACGGCGGNCCTCAGTACAAGAAGGATAAGGAGCTACTGGAGCGGGTCCGGTGGAGGGTCACGAAGATGATGCAGGTCTGCAGCGTCTCTTGGGAGAGACGACTGAGAGGGGATCTCATTAATGCTTACGAATACCTCAGAGGTGGGTGCCAAGAGGATGGTGTCAGACTCTTTTCAGTGGTGCCCAGCGACAGGATGAGGAGCAAAGGCCATAAACTGAAACACAAGAAGTTTCACCTTAGTATGAAGAACTTCTTTCCGTCGAGGGTGGCAGAGCACTGGAACAGGCTGCCCAGGGAGGTCATGGGAAGTCTCCCTCTCTGGACACATTCCAAACTCACCTGAACACCTTCCTGTGTGATCTGCTGTAGGTGATCCTGCTTGGCAGGGGGCTTGGAAAGGATGATGGTCAGAGGTCCCTTCCAACTCTAACAATTCTGTGATTCTGTGACTCCTCTGGGGAGTTGCCTCACTCTGGACATAGTGCTATGTGTCGAGAAGGGGTCTCTGCTGTGGGAAGATGGGTTTTGAAAAGAGCGTGCAAAAGTGGTGAGAAGGGGCTGTACTAGATTTAAATAGACTTTGTTTCCTTCAGTAAAGGAAATGAAGGCAACCAAAAGTTGACATTAGAAATTACGACAGACAAGGCTGTCAAAATTACAGTCACAGAACTAAACTCTAAATGAGACCATCCACTAGGGATAATAGGTTTGGTTTAGCCTCTTGGAGGCCTGACTTGGAAGCTTTCTGTCATCCTCCTGCTCATGTGTACTTCTTGGGTTTTTTAATTCTCTGGGCTACTTTCAAATGGGAAATAAGTTTTAAAAAATTACCATGCTTGAACAGTCAGGTCAAAATTTAAGCGATAAGGCTTCAGTCATTGATAGGTACATTAGAATTTATGTGTTTTAGTAGTCTCTACTGTAGCTTTCATTACAGGCAAATAGACATATTTATTCAGAGTGATCAAATGCTCTATATCTCTTAAGTAGCATGAATTTTGAGGAGGTGCAGTTCTTGAAATGTCATGTTATCTGGTACTTTTAAAAAAATTTATCTCCAGTTTCAGTGCCTAATTTCTGAATTCTTTCTCTGTTTTTAATAGGCCATACCTGAAATACCTCCTAAGCCTGGAGAACTGAGAACAGAACTGTTGGGTCTAAAGGAAAGATCAAGCGAAGTTCAGACTTCACAACAGTGACCAGAGTTTATTTTCATTGGAAAAACTAGAACTGATAAAATATTTATCCAGCTGGCAAAGCTGCAGAAATATGTATGTGAAATACTGTGCTCCTGTAATGCGTTTTTGCTTTCATTGAAGCAGAGTTGCAGGCAGCATTAAAAATAAACATACAGTGAATGCTGTTGGTAAAAGTCCCATCAGTTGTGTGCCAAAATGCTTGTGAGTTCTTAAATCTGGATTACATTTTAAGTATCCTTCAGAATAAGGTGTCAAACATGACGCAGATGTATCACTGACAATCTGCTTTGGTCCACTGTAAGGCTGGAATCTTACAGCTTGGTCATCTCAGTTAAAATGGGGCAAATAAGTACAGATTACACTGAAATCAGATTTGTTTGTCCTCCATTTGGGCATCTTCATCTGTCTATGGCTGCTTTTGATAGCTGTAAATATGCAATACTCTGAAATAGTAAGTGTAGGTTTACCTTTCAGTCTGGAAATGGAATCACCACAGCAGTCTCAGCACCAGGAACTTGAAGATGCAGAGTCACCATCCTGTGAAGGCTCAACAACCCAGTTTTGAATGGTATAATACAGAGCTTGGGAAGGTTGGAATTGCTTTCCCTTGAGAAAGATGCCGGGAAAAAGCACAGGCTTCACCTTCAGTTGTCGCTTAAGTTTAACTCGTGAAAGACATGGTCTGACACACTACCCAGTCAGGAAACAAAAAGCCTCCTAATTCCAACTGCCGAAGTACCTGGAAGTCTTGTAAGAGCCAAGGGATCCAGAAATGATCACTGAAGGTTCTACATTTACACCAGTTCCAACTATGAAGCTATTATTTTATTTATGCCTGCATAAGCTGGAGTAGTTTTCCCAGGAAGAAAGGTGTATAGTTCTTATGCATATCTATGCGTCTGCTCTCACCAAATTTTACAGCTGTTGATGGGATGATCTCTCCTGCTCTTGTGTGCCCATGTGTGCACTTTATATAACTAGATCACATCCTCTCTCTCAGGCACCTTTACCAATGTCAGCAGGCATTGAGAGAGAGGCTCTGGTAAAACACAAACAAAAGCCCAAACAAAATCTGTCAGTGAAAACATCTTAATAGGTCCACTTCTGGTGAAAAGGTTTTCCCTTTACTGCACCTAAACCAAGTTGAGATTGGCAGCTGTCCACTTCAGCAGAAGATAGTTTATTGAAGAGAAAATGGGACAGTTCAGCAGTATTTTGTTTCTTTTCTAACTGGGGCAGAAACAGCAGTTTTTTGATGATCCCTTTAAAAAGCCAGCATTCACCAGCCCTTGCAGTGTTACTCACACTTTGTCAGATTATCACCTCTTATGTTGATTTCTGACATGAAAGATGCATTTCTGTTTTTCTAGATGTTTTTCAGATCTAAAGGCTGCAGAGGGAAGCTTCTACTAATTAGGCTTGGATATCTAAGTGCATCCTGCTGCTATTGGAAACTGAGCAACAGGGAGCTCAGCCTTTTCTAGCACTGAGGGAAATGTCCTCATTAGTGCCTATTTAGGAATAGCAAAGCTGACAATGCACCAACTTTTAACAGCGGAGGTGACAGCCCCAGAATCAGCATAACTGCAGCACTGAAAGAAACAGTGCTGACTGGAGACACTTCTGCTACTGACACCATTTTGCTCCAGATCTGACAACAACAAAAAAAAAAGGTAAACTTACAAGTGCATTTTGTGCTTATTAATAGCAAACACGTGTCACTCCAGGGTGTAGAGGAAGCAGCTGGACCACAGCTAGGTTACCCATGATACTCCTCAGCTGAAGTATATGAAGAAGCACAAAGCTTAACTCTCAAGTATGCTCTTTATTATTTCTGAAATTTAATCAGTTTTGTCACCCTCAAACCAATCAAAGCAATGAGAACTTCTGCTATACAACAGAACAAAGCTTGCTTAAATCTACAAGTAACTTATGGATTAAGAATACTGAAGGAAACCACCCTACACTTCCAATATCCCCCTTTAGTTTGTTAGGCAAAATCCTTCCCAACCATACAGGAGATGGGAGCAACCTTTGCTGCTCAAATAGAAGTGGGGGTAGTAATGATACATTTCTGAGTGTATCACTCAAAATAAGCGGTACTTTAGGAGGTTGATTGCTACAGAGCACCAAGTTTCACTGCTATAGTAAGGGGGAAGGTGCCTCAAGAAATGGTGCCCCTGCCCTGTTCAGTACCAAACTGCCAAAGGCTGCTTCTCAAGCTGACGGTGCCGGCTGTTGGGACTCATGTTAGACCACTCAGCCTGGGCCAGTAACAAAAGGCTCTTTCTAGGATACCACTGCAGTGAGCAGAAACCAGAGCCCTCCCAAAGTCCCTTGAGAACTTCCCAAACTAAGCTGCCTTTCCTTGACATCTCAAACTTAACTTTGTAAACCCTGACACAACAACCACACTGCTACGTGGCGTATTCTGGGCAATACAGAAGCCTAGTAAATGGAAAGCATGTTCTTCCGGTCAGTGTTTAGTGCCCTCACCTACTAAGAAAGCTTATTTTGCTTCAGACTGCAGAAACTTGTAACTTTCCTGTTTTATTAATAGAACTTCTGTAAAGAGTGGTTCTTAAGTAGAATCACTGTGCAGAAGCACCACACTTATGTCCTTCATCCACAGGAGAAGGACAAAAATAAAAGGATAAAAATCCTCCAAACCCTCACTGTAAATGCTTTCTACGAAGTCTGTGAGGATGTTTTGAAGTAGAGGCACTAGTGAGAAAACGTAGTACTTCATCCAACCACTACATAAAGCTAACATAATGAATGCAAGTTCAACATGTCTACAGCTAACCAGAGGTTTAGCTTCGGTCACATTAAGTATCTACAGTGCTTTGCCACAAGAGACCTAGAACAAGAGTGAAAACATTTAGGAGTAACAGCATTAAGAATATGTGAAAAGAACTTCCACCTTTAAAAAAACACCTGTAGAAAACAACTGCTGTGGCTACACAAGTCAAAGGCAGGGTTTCCAAGTGCCGTGGAGGATGGTACCAGCACACAAGCAGTCAGACACTTCTGGTGATAGTTGTCCACATGTCTAGTGAAAGGAAACGTTTTTTCCCCCCCTCATCTGTAAAGCTTCTGCTGCCTATTCTATGGAGTTAAGTCAGAGTTCAGCACAAGCTGTCAGGGCTTCACTTCCAATGCTATTTTTAAACACCCCATCTCCTTCTCAGGCTTGCAGGAGATACCTAACTCAAACACTTAATTCAATTAGCAAGTTCAGTACAGCTCTCAGCTACCAGGTGTATTTGGCTAAGCAGCACAGCAGGTTTGTAAATGTAAATCTCAGCCACTGGCAGATGCTACACAAGTAGGCGAGGCTGTGCCAGCATGGGAAGGCCCAAGGATTGCCAACCTGTTTGCACAAAGGACCTGAACACTCAGGACCATACCTTCGCTTCTTTCTGCCAGCCTGTAAGATGAGCTTGCTAGGTATAAATTTACAGTTGGTGGTGTTTGGGAACATTTTATTTTGTACATGACAAGATTTTACACCAAGTCAGTTAAATAATACAAATTTACATTCATGAGGAATGTTTTTAGAAAAGTGAACTTAAAAAAAAAGCCTCCTTTACCCTTAAAACCCCAATACCATCCCTCAACAATTTACAGTGGAAAAAAACAAAATCTAATTCACATTCCCTCTTAACCCTCCAACGCAGAACAGTAGTTGAGTGCAGTTTACAGTTCATCTTTCACATCTGTGGATTCCTGTGAAGACAAGAAGAGAATCAGAATATTACTTTTTGAAAGTGGAAGGTTACAAGAACTGTCCCAGAAGAACAGGAATTTATATTACTGCTATACAAACATAACAGTAGTGGCATCAAAATGAAGTAGGTATAGTACCATAAATACTGCTTCTTGAATTTAATCTTACCTAATCTGACATTTATCAGTACGAAGTTACATTGCTGTAAGCTATGTATTTGCACTAGTCAGAGGCTATCATCTTGCAGGTCTCTCTTTCAAAAGCAACCCAAGAAAGCAGGCCCAGCTAGAACCTCACAACAACTCTACAAGCTAGTATTATCAAGAAGCTATGGTATTAGAAGAGTTCAGCATATCCTTGAAGACATAATAAGAACTGCAGACATGAGCTAAGTGAAGGTTGACTTCACAAGGCAGGTGAACTGTTCAGAAGCAATGGTGTTGTTTGGAGTGTTGTTCCAAGCCTGTATTGTAAGATTTAAAACTACACTCCTGCTGATTTGCTCGTGTTTTTGCCCACAAGGTATGGAAAAACCACGGATAATTATCTTCACTAGAGGATTTGCTGCCATTTTCTTGCCACAGGGCACTGTTACAATCTCTAAAGCTTAATTTAGCTCCAGCTCTGAACATACATCAGTATCATCTTTTCACAATACAGTTTAACAGTATTTTTCCCCTCCAAGAAAAGCCTGGAACACCTGACACTAAAATCTAGTGTCATGAAAGGCAAAGTGAACAACTTTATTGCCAAGTAGCACCCACAGCTGAAGCTGCACATAAATATTGTCAAGAAGGCATCAAACTCGAGACCCTACCTTCTGTGTTTCACTGTCCTCAGCATCAGCATCCACTTCCTCTTCATCCTGCTCTGCCTCTTCAGCTGCATCTTCAGGCTCTTCAGGTTCCTCATCCACCTGTACACAAAGGTGACAAACCATTTGCTTTACTTGCTTAGGTTGTTTAACTAGTTGTGCACTAGCTAAATTCCAGCTATGGAAGTACTCAATATCATTTCCTAACACTTGCCACAAGCTACCTGAAGGAAAAAGTAAGATCTGTTTAGCACTGATCCACTCCAGCAAAACAGCCAGCAGAAGTTCTTGCACAGTGTTATGAGAACCTGTATTATTTGTACCCACTTAGGAATTTCTCCATTAGAGAGACAGCAGCCAAAGGCCTGTGCACCCACTTTACTCCTGTACAGCCAGCACCTAATTAAGGACAGGAATATACTTGAGAAGCATAATGAAATAACAGAATTTCAAGCAAATACAGAGAAGAGCAAGGAAGGGAGAACATGAATATTAAGTACAAACTCATGGCTGGACTTTTGGTGGCCCACTTAAGTGTAGGAAGCTGGGTACATTTTATTTTATGCAAAAGAATCAAGCAGCTGCACTTTTTAAGATGGAGCAACAGTAAGTCAATTATCAGACCAAGTGGAAGACAAACTAACCTTTGCATCCAGGTCAATGTTTAAACTCAAACGAAGCATCCTTTCTATTCTGTCTCCATACTCCTTAGTGTCTGGCAACATATATCCTGATCTCAGAGTTGCAGTTTCAAACAATACCACTGCAAGATCTGAAACAGTTTTGTCATCTTCATTTTCCTAACATGGAAGAACACAAGAAAATCAAAACAGACCTGTTAAAAGCAGGTTGTATGCAGCCAAGTCAGTCAATATTTCACTACTGTTATTTATTTACCTTGACTCGCCTCAGCATGTCTTTGATCAGTGGATGCCTGGGGTTAATTTCAAATGTTTTCTTTTGGCTGGCATAGTAACTGAAAAGAGAAATGCACTAAGTACAGGACCCAATTATATCTTTAAATCTACATACACTGGTTACAGTCACAGTAACAAGTGTAATCCCTCCCTTTAACACCAATACAACTACAAAAAGCATTCAAGTTCCTCTTCAGTTGCCAAAAAATGGCAGATCCCAAATGCCACTGATGAGTCTTGCTCACCAGGCAGTTTTACATATTGGGCTTGAAAATAACAACGTAAGGCTATAATGGAGACTAACTTGGTTGTAAATGACCTTAGAAACACCCAGGATCATCTGAACCAGGTGGAAGCTTGTTACAGGCACATCAAGCAAGGGAGGCCATCAACTGCATTTTGTGCCTGCTGCTACACAACTGGAAGCTTACTTTGTAGATATATCCTTCCCAGTCTGGTAAGCTTG
>VYZR01118971.1:0-14583 GCA_013400675.1 Oxylabes madagascariensis | reverse complement strand
TTTGAATGTAACCGAATCGTTTTCAAAAGATAAGGAGCTCCCCCTGCTGACTTTTTGGTAAATGTTGTTAAGCAGAGTGCTGGCGGAGCTGGGTTTGTTTGCAGCGATGGCAGGTGTAGGTACTGTGGCATAGAGAAGGAGCCCAATAAAAAGCAAGTGCTTAGAGGGAATCGGTGTGCCTTTAGAAAGGGGAAAATTCCCCAACTGTCCNAAAAATCTTAAGGTCATTGGGTGTCATTTTTGCCTAGTCTATTGATTGGAATTAGTTACTCAGGAGTGTATTTGATTTGAATCTACTCAAGCTGTGGTGGTCTGTTGTTTTGGGGGCTTTGGGGTTTTTTACTTCATTTGAGGTCATTATATTTGAGCAATAAACTTTAGATTCTTCATTTAGTAATGCTATTCATGTGGGAAACACTTGGAAAGATAAACTTTGCTTCAAGGCTGAACACAGTCAAAACTTTATTGTGGTCAGCAGAAGTGAGCAGATACAACANTAATTGATTTAGTGCCTTTGGTTTTAAGAGAGAGTTACAGCTTTGGAACAACAGGTTTGATCACTTATTTTCTATGTTTTAGATTCTTGCCTCCATTGAGCTTCTGGCCCGGTCATTGCCAAAAATTCACCGCAGTGCATCTGAGCCCTCGTTGAACCGGGCTGGCTTCCAGNGAATCCAAAGAAAGCCCTGAATAACATGTGATTCTTCTCTTGGAAGTGGAAGTTTAAATTAGTACTGTTTAGGGAACATCTCTTCCTGCAGAAGAGTGGTGAATGAGTCAGGGGTTTTTTGTGTTACATTTTTTCTCTAAATATTCTGACCTGATATTGTTTACACCATCTCCAAATGTTCTGTTACAATGCAACACAGAAGAAATTCTGAATCCGCTTTTGCCAAGCTGCAAGGCTATTACTGGTAAGGTGCCTGTGTCCTTCAATTAGTACGGATTTCAAAATTCATAAAAACGTTTTAAATCTCAAGCATGACCAAATGCNTGTGTCCTGTGAGTACAAGGTGTTTGTTCTCAGTTCCTACCAGCTCCAGTTGTAAGGTTTACTGAGGGAACAAAGACTCACTTCCTAACACTGGGCATTGAATGCTCCCAGCACAGAGTCTGTGTTGGTAACTAGTGCCGTGGGAACAGCAGGCACAAGAAGGACTGTAATGTCATATGAGAGACATGGGAAANTGTCCTTCAATTAGTACGGATTTCAAAATTCATAAAAACGTTTTAAATCTCAAGCATGACCAAATGCTTTAAGAGGAAAAATGCTGCTAACACCCATAATAGGAAAAGAAGATTTGAAAAAGCAGTTTTGTTCATGGAAATCAGTGTTATACCACGAATTTTGTTAAGATGAAAGGTGTTAATTATTTTAATATTGTTAAGATTACACTGAACATGCTTCTCTTCAGTGACAAATCGATTTTTTCACTTCCGTGTAAAAGCTGCTAGTTTGACTAGGCAGAAGTGAAGCAGTTGGACTAGATATCTAACTAAGGAAGTTAGACACCATACCAAAATCCTGCTAGCTCATAGTTGAGACTGTATTTTTCTCTGGAGTGTTGCTCTGGAATGAGCGCATCAGAGTAGTGGTTCAGGTTATGTCAGTCTTTAATGTCAGATATGAAAAAAAAGACGTACAGACAGTGTTCTTGCATGTTTTGAGATGAGTTATGTGGTTTTACTTGGTTTAAACTGCTGAATTGTTAGTTTTCTCAGATTACTCTGCATTGGAAACAAGCTATTGCTGCTCTTGTTAGGACTTCAAGGGCCAGGAGTTCCTAGTAGCTTCTGATTTACATACTTACAGAGAAGTTCACCTGTTGCTAGCAATACATTTTTGAAATAGATAAGGAATTAAAAAATGTTTGGGTTTACTGCTGTCTGGCAACTGAGCCTTTTAAAATGGGAGGCAGATTTAGAGAGCTTGAAGAGATAGAGGCAATTTTTACATTTTCTGGATGGATTATAATGGTCTTTTTGGCTTTTGCTGTTGGAATAGTTTGAGAACTAACTTTTCTCCTTTTCTTAGTCAAGACAATTTAACTGTTGAAGTCTCTCTCTATGGAAATAGTTACAGAGGACAAAAGTTGTTATTGTTTTAGAAAATCCGTTTCCCATCTCTCTGGTAGTTTCACCTGATTTTGGCAGGCTTATCTTAAAATGAAAACAGGACTTAAGTGTTGTTTTCCTCTCTCATTCTTTATTTTATGTATCTGTTCTAGCAGTGATGAGGAATGTTTCCAAAGCTGTGGGGTATGGTATTCAGTACAGAGCAAGAGGATGCTACTGGGTCTCCTGCAGAATCTAGAAATGGGGCATCCCACACAGAAAAGTCTTACCCACACAGGGAGTTGCAGAGAGTGCAGAACCATCATCACTGCCCTGCCCAGGCTTATTCTTGTTCAGGTCTGCCGGATGGGTTCAAACCAGTTATTCCTTGGAGTAGTGTTACCCTTCCTGTTGTTAAGATTGTTCATCTGTGCTATCAGAGCTACAGTTATGGGGGGCGAGTGCTGCCATTCTTAGAACATTTGGCCCCATTTCCTGCTATATGGTCAGTGCATTTTTCCCGTGTCACCTGTTCTTACTGAGCATTTTGGGCTCCATGGCCATAATGTGATTTTAGCTTCTCACCGAACATTTTATGAAGCCTAAAAGGAGACTGTTTCTTGGATCATTAACTTTATCTGACAGAGAGGCATTTAGAGGTCTCATTTCTGTGAGTTCTAATTGCTGCTTCAATGAGATTTAGGAGTATCTGTGGGATGAAGGTGCCTAACTGCACCTGTGGATATGGGTCAGAGTTCTCAAAGGTGCAACTCAGCTATATTATTTAGAAACAGATACCTGTTGGTTCGGAAAACATGCCTGTAGGATCCTAGGTTTTTCTGGAGGAGTAATTTATACTGGGTGAGATTCCTTTTTATTTTACTTCCCTACATATCAGTACAGAAACAAAATCTGTCTTGGTACCTTCAACATGTTCCAAATTTTTACTTCCCCAGTGGATAGTATCCATACAAAAGAGCAAGACAAGGTCCAACAGAAAACTACCTCCTTTTTTTTCTGTGTCTGTGACTGTAAACCAGGCAAGGTGCTGGAATCTGGTGTTTCCCTACGATAAATCAGTCGGTCTCTACTTCAGCAGATACGGCTGGCACAGGCCTGGAAGGGAGCCATTCTTCTCCTAATGATTCTTCTGAGAAACATGGCATCTACCCCAGGATTAGAAGTGCAGTTAGGATGATGCATGTATACCTTAGTAACATCATGAATTCAGGTAGCTTACAAATTTGTGAGAGTACAAGAATGGTAGCTGCATCTTAAATCCTTCCAGGAGCTGGGGGCAGCAGATTCATTCAGAACATGCCTTTGTAATACATTGTTTGAAGGCAACATGAAAGATCTTGGTCATCTTTCTAGTACAGATTTTTTTGAAAGTGTGCATTTAAAATAGTTTCCACTTGCTCTGCATGAGACGAGCATAAAAACACTAGTAGCTGACTTGAAAGGGGTTTGTAAGAGGTGTATATTTTCAATGCTATCCACCCTTTGGAAAGAAGTTGCTTTGCTACCAGTCAAAGCAAATATCTGCAGTTCTGCTTGATAAAAAGGCACCTCAGATGTCTGGCTCACAATGAATATAAATATCTGGGGTTTTTTCTTTTAGCAAGTTGCTAAGCATGTGGTTTCATAGCTTGATGTGGATAGGTATAGCTATGTACATACCCCACCTAGGGAAAGCTGTTATTGGCAACTGCATTTTATACATGTTCAACGAACATAATCCCCTTATTAGATGGCCATGTTACCTCTTTTGGTCTCCTATTGATTTGGGATCTGATTAACACTGGAATTTTGAAATGGGAGATTTAGCATTAGCTTGTCAAAGAAAATGTGTTTGCTCAGGTTTTGTTTAAATGGCAGGGAAGTCTGAAAATCACCTTTTTAAAGTTACCATTCTGTCTCAAATAATTCTTTACTTCTGATCCTGTTTTACCAATTGCTTTTTCCCAATTAAAGGTTCTTTTTTTTTTTTTTGTGAAATCCCTATACGACTATTAAAGTCTGAATTATTACCAGAAATAGGGAGAAGGACAAGATGAGTAATGATGGAGCAATCTCTTTTTTATAAATTGATCTTTAATCACCAGTTTAGAAAGGCAGACTGAAAAATAAATTAAATAGAGCAAGTTTTGAAAGGGTAGCTAAGCATAAATGTCACTTAAAAATTGGCCTCACAGGCAATACTTGGTGACTTCTTTGTCCTTCTCTTAAAAGAAAACATGTCCAAAACTTGAGGTGTTTCTAGAAGATACTGTGAAGAGAGTTGAGAGGTCAATGAAATGTAGCAGAAAAAAGCAAGAAAAAAATATCCAGTATTTAGAGCAAGAGTTTCATCTGGTGGTAGAACTAGTAAAATAGGCAATTAGATCCATCATGAAGCTTTTATTCTATTGTTGTTGTAACTTAAGCCTGTCACCAGAGTCTGTAAAGACACACAGAACCTGAGGCCTGTCACAACTCCCTGTGCCACCCTTACTTTGGACTTCAGGTGTACCCTCTTCTCATTTCCTACCAGACACTGAGCCCTTTCCCTGCTTTCTTCAAGTTCCCTTGGAACTGGGTCAGCTATTCCTCACAGGGCTTTTAGATGCCTTTTCTTCCCCCTCCTAGTGCAGACAACTGACAACTCTTCTTGGTTCTCTCCTTTGTACAGCAAGACATTCCACAAAATTAATGCTATAAGCCTAGATTTTGTTTGGAGGGATGTTTCTGTTTTGTTTCCAGTATTCAGAATAAGAATCCTGAGGAAAAAAACAAAGNTTGGACTTCAGGTGTACCCTCTTCTCATTTCCTACCAGACACTGAGCCCTTTCCCTGCTTTCTTCAAGTTCCCTTGGAACTGGGTCAGCTATTCCTCACAGGGCTTTTAGATGCCTTTTCTTCCCCCTCCTAGTGCAGACAACTGACAACTCTTCTTGGTTCTCTCCTTTGTACAGCAAGACATTCCACAAAATTAATGCTATAAGCCTAGATTTTGTTTGGAGGGATGTTTTTGTTTTGTTTCCAGTATTCAGAATAAGAATCCTGAGAAAAAAACCAACAATGCAGTCACTCTTGAAAAGATGGAAGGACACCAGATAGAGAGCAGTTGTTTGAATGTAATGGCATTCAAAACACTTCTGTTGAACAGAGCAAAGGCTCTCTTGAGTCTGCTTATCACTCCTTCAGTATTAGGGAAGCTCTGAGAAGTGCTGTCAAGAAAGTAGCATAAACTAACACAAAATGCGTATGAAACCCAGCATGGTGAAGTTATATGTACGTTTCTTTTCTCTTTCTCCTGAGTCCTTTTGATTATGCTTAGTTAGACACCCCTCACTAAAAATCCTATAGAATACAATTTCTTTGTGGGTGGCAGGGAATTTTTTTTTTTTTTTTTGCTAAAGTATAGGATTAAGAGGATTAATATCTTAGACTCAGCTTCTATTCAGTCTTCTGTCAAACTCCTGAAAGACTTCGGGCAGCAATTTTACTCTGGGCCATAGTTGCATCCCCTCAGAAGTGGGACTACAAGTCTGTCTCACGGCATGGTGACACTAAATAAATTACGTAGGATTTCAGGACATCATCACAGTGTGTAAGCACTGCATATAATTATTCTTTATTCAGTAATTCTGAAGGAAGCATAGAGTTGCTTTATTTGTTATGCTCCCTGTGAGGCCTAATTTCTGGTCTGGGATTGAGTAGACAATCTCTCCGTTCTTACACTTCTGTCAGTGGGTTGCTATGTTTGGTCTCTAAACCAAATCCTAGCACTCTGTAACACTGGTTTTCCATTCAGGCACTTTACTGTATATAGTCTTTAAAGGGTAATGGATGTCTCATATAGTTCTTTGTTATTAAAACTAGTTTTACAACAGAACAGAACTGGTTTGCAATTGGATGCCTTTATTGAAACTGGTGCTTCTCAGGAGGACATATGTGCAATAAGGAATTTAAAGTAAAACTAAGCTGGCACATTTAACTTTCAAATGCATGATGAATTAGATTTTGCTTGAACTTTCACCTTCTTGGGAAGAATGGGTACAGCTTGCTTTCAAGAAATCCTTGATTGGTTAAATATGCTGGGTCTGTATTCAATGTTCTCTCACTGTGTATTCTCTTGTGCTTTAATTTTAACAGTTTGCATTTTTTAACATCTTTTATATTCAGCCTTATGTTCAACTAGTCTAGTAACTGAAATCATCTTTTTAAACCAAGCTCTTGTCCTCCCTCTACAGGAGAATTTGCAGCGTTCAAGTAGCCACAGCACCATGGCAGCACCCACTCTGTTATTTAAGTCTTGTGTTCCTACAGTTTCTTAACATCAAAACTCCATTCTGCTCCGCAAAACCTAAAGTAATTTAGAAAAGATATCCATAAGCTTAAAAGTGGAGCAGAATGGAACCGCCATTCCAACACAATGGGAAAAAGTACCTTTTTGGGAACCAGAGTCCTCTGCTGCCAGTGTTTCTCCTTCAACACAAACCACCACGTGCATTCGGAGACCTGCAGTGGCTGCCTGTGCCGTTGGCATCATTCCCAGGAGAGAGGAGAGGGCGCTCGTGGTGTGACTGTGGTGCTCGGGCGTGAGGGGACGGAGCTGCTGCTGCTGCAACTTAGGAGACTTGCTTTGGATGGTCTGCCGGCCGCCTTTCTCCCTCTAACAGCGTAACCATCAGAGGCTGAACGTCTGATGAGTGCTAATTTCAAAGAATCATTTTCCCTTCTGATCCCTTTTTTTCTGGTGTACTTACTGATTTATGGACAACGCAGTATCCCCTTTTCACTGTATTACAGTGTCAAACACCTCAATCTGTCTATATTACTGGGGTTATTCTTTTGAAATTAAAAGCGTGGGGAAGTGGGAGCTGGAGATGTTATTTTGAAGGCAGAGAGGAAAAGGGGATGCTGCCACACCTTTTTTCCAGATTTACTTTACCGCTTCTTAAAAAGAACGAACAACAACCACCATCCTGAACCTTTTTCCTTTTCCAGTATTTTCTTGGTGTGTGCATATACAACATCTCTTTGAAGGATTAGGTCGATCCTTCTTTTGTTGGTCCAGCAACAAACTGAAGCTTAAAAAAAATGTAGCGAGATTGTCCTCTCTTTTATTTTTTTTGTATCATATGATACAATGTATTTATCAAAGATGCTACTGCAGCATCTAAAGTCTGTAGAAATCCTGATACAGACTGTGAATGGTGTATGTACCTACTTTAAAAGTTTTATTTTAAACGAGGGTGCAGGTTAATGCCAGGTACCTTACCAATATGTAATGTTTTCATAAATGAGGAAAAAAGTTCTCAGGTTGAATTGAATACAAATACAATCCCCCCCTAGAATTAGACATTCCAAAAATTATGTTTTGGTACTTTCAAGAGCTTTTTTTAAAGGATTTTTATCCTGTTACCTAAACGTCCTCTGATAAGTGTGTGTGTAAATGTGGAGCATCTTGTCCTAATGGCAAGTTGTTAGATCAAAACAAAACGGTACTTGCTGGATCCACGCTGACTACTCCTCCTCTCATTGCTTTCCTCCCTGCCATCTCTTCCCTTCTGTTTGTCTTTCCCTTCTGTACACTTTGCAAACTAGGATGAAGGTGGCGGTATCTCCATTAGAGTGCTTTGTTTTCCTGTTCTCCAGTCCTGGTTTTCAAATGGTTAGAAGCTTTTTGACAAGTTACCCAGTCAGGGAAAACAACAACTCATAAAGTTCTGCACATCATTTATTTACCTCTAGTAGAATATCTCGTGATGTGATCTGCTTGCAGAGTTCTCTGGTATGTGGTGTTACCTGTAAATTATTTGTACAGAGGCAAGGCAGACCACATTGGAATGAAACTCAAGCTCGGACAGAAGTTTCCAGAATTTGATTCGTATCAGCCCTGTACCACTCCAGGTGAGGCAGGAGAGCTGACCCCCCTTTAGCAGGGAGGTTCTTTCTGGGAGGAGGTGGGGAGCGTTTAACAAAACCATGATGAATAAATGAAGGAGTTAAATGTGTGTGAATGTGGTGTCCATGCTAAACGTGGATGTACCGAGTGAGGGTGCTGTCCTTCCCTCCCTGGGAAAAGTTGGATTGTTCCTGTCTGCAGAAGGTTGTTCCCAGATGAAGGGAGAAAAGCACATTGGAAGTAGAAGGCGCTTTTAATACCCTGGAATTTTGTGGTGTTGCTGGTAGTCTGTTACATTTGTCAGTAACTGTTTACTGGGGCTATAGGGACCAGACTGATCTGAAGTGGGAATTAAAACTGAAATACTATGTATTCATATTAATTCCACAAACATTAGCAAGATAGCAATAGTGAATGACTTAATAGTCACTACAAGAATGAAGTGATTCATGTTGGTACATGAACAGAATTGATTTTGTGTACAGGACGCATTGTAAAAACGAAGGAAAAAAAAGCACAATTTTTTTTCTTGTCTGCTGTGGGTCTTCAGATGCTGTAAGGTTTTTTCCTTAGTGAAGTTGGCAGGAATTTAAAAAGTAGCAATAGCCACTTTCCAGTGTGGAGAAGCTGATGCAGAGCTGTGGTATGCAGATGGTGCAGTCAGAGTGCTTCCTGGTGATCATCTGAGGCCAGTCCCTGAGAGGTGGAGGGAGCCTGGGGCCACTGGTGGCAGCAAGCAGGTGAGAGCATTTACCAGATACAGGCTCCCAGAGGGGGAAGGAGTCACTGCTTCTCCTTTCACCCCGTGCTTTGCTCCAGCCCCTGTATGGGCTGTGGCCCCATTTGTACATGTCAGGGATACAGAGGTAAAGGTTCTCTCAAAAGAAGCTGATAACAGCAAGTATACACAGGTGGTTCAACACTCATTTGTTTTACAGAACTTGTTAAAAGCTCTCATTTCCTTCCACAAAGTCATGCTGGCAGAAGATTCTCTGTTAGAAACTTCATTCTATCTTTGCTTAAAATGAACTTACTTTGGTGAAGATCCATTACCCATTAGTCTACAATATGCTTCTTGAGCCCATAGGAAAAGCACAAGGAAAATTGCTATCCTTGTCCATGCAAAGCACTTTATAAGTGACACATGATCTCTGGGTTGTTGTTTTTTTTTTTTTTTTTACTGGGATTTGTTTGGTTGTAGTTTTGTTTTTCTATTTTGTTTCTGGTTTTATTTTTTTTCCCTGAGGAATGTGCAAGTTGTTTGGCTGCTGTTTAGAGAAGTCCTTTCAGGATGCATTTCTACTGGTTTTATCGTTTCTTTGTTTCCCTCCAGATAGCTGTAGTAATGTGTGTTTGTAAGAGTTCCCAGGTAATGCTCATGCAAAACTTCAAAAGAAATGTGGTTTGTAAATAGTTGGGATTATTTTTGGTTTTATCTTTTCCTTCAGGGTTTTTTCTTGATGTCTTGCATGCCATCAGAACCAGTCTTAAAGATGCCCTGTAGATGTTTAGTGAATGGGGAAACAAGAATAGATGAGAAATGAGTGCTCTCTGTAGCAGTGGGATGAAGGAAGTAAACTGAAATGACCAATCCATTCATGCCTGTTACCCCAAATTCCTTAAGCTTCATCGTGGTGTCCCAACCACAGGCACATGCCATAGTGTGGAAATATGAGTACATACCTCATGTGCACGTGTTGGGACAAACGCCTAGAGAGTCATACTGCTTCTTTTAGCTCTGTAGTATCTTGTATTTCATCATCATTTGCAAAAGTACCAGTATCCAGTTCCAGCTAATCGTGTCTTTATCAACCAGGCACAGACCTTCCCCTCTGCCTTTCCTTTTCCATACAGGTCACAGAGGCCTGTTACACCTTCCTGCTCAGTATGTGATTGTTTCCCCCTGGTATATTTGCCAGAACTGCGACACTGTGGTGGAGCTCAAACCAAATGCCAGGAATATAGAGGCCAGGTTACTTTGAAAGTAATTTCTGTGTCAGTTAAGTCCTACATAGCCCCAGATACAATTAGCCCAATCATTTCCTTTTTTTGCTAAACTCGTGCTGGTCATTAAATGAATACACTTCTTTTTATGCTTACCCCAAATCATCTTTTCTTGTACTTGAATGCTGTAGCAGCTGATGATGGTGCAAAATGTTTGAGAACAAATACTGCCATTTTACCATGGTGTCTTAGCATCACTTGGATTAGTATGTGTTCATTAGAGGCAGAATTCGGCATTTGTGACGTAAAATGAGTGAAATTCTGATTGTTGATAAATACATATCTTTCCATAAATGCCCAAACTGGGGAGAAAGTACCCTGAAGATCACACGTAAATAGTTTTTCTTCTGTGTTTCCCTGGTGGTGTAAATGCATCCAGCATTTTACAGAAGACTGAGGGAAGCCAGATCCCCAGACACCTCACAAACAAATTGAAGCTTTGATATCTGGAGGGGCTAAATTTAGGGAAGAAGCATGCAGACATTTCACACTTTCGCAGCCTCTAGATTTTACTCCCTTTTTGACTGTGAGTGAAGTGTGTGTAGCACAAACTCTTCATAGTACTGTAGACAAGGTGTCCTCTGTTGATAAAAGGTATCACCAGTAGCACAGTGGGAAAGTCGAAGCTTCCAGGTACAGTCAAGTTAAAAAGCAGCTGAAAGAGTGGACTCTTAGGGCGTCACTCTGAAGGTGCTGAGTGTTCTGGTTTTCTGTGATGCATTTTATGTAGAAGTTTATGAAACAAACTTTGTTTACTGCAGTCTTGTTACTGTGCATTTGCACTTGGTGTTTGTTTAGGCATGCATTTGAAATACCTTTCTTCACTGCTTCATTACTTCNCAGGGCAGTGGCCACAGCACCAAGCCTGACAGTTTAAGAAACATTCTGACAACGCTCTCAGGCACATGGAGTCATTCTTGAGATGTCCTGTGCAGGGCCAGGAGTTGGACTTTGATGACTCTTGTGGGTCCCTTCCAACTTGGCATATTCTATGATGTTCTATGATGCTGTGATTCTTACCTAATAAACTATCAGAAGAGCAGAGCCAGGTTGTTAAAATGAAAAAGTTTGCATTTAAGTTTCAAGGATGCTAACACAGAAGCTACTAAATCAGCACCATGACAGCACTATGAACCTGTGGAAGGAGGAAGCTTTAAAAGCCACAGAATACAGACTACACCGAGTGAATTCAGATGAAAACTAAATTCTCTCTTTCATTTAGAAAAGAGAGCTACCAAGACCCTGTATTCAATGGTTTACATAGGGATCCCCCAAAACAGTTTTTGTAGTTTGCCAAATGATCATGTGCCTTTGCAACTTTAAAAATACAACAGAATGTAAACCAGGTGCTTAGTAACTAGAGCAACATCTTTGGTTTACATCTGCTGCTGTAGTTTTGTATATAGCTATCCCTGTAGGTAGGTAGTTTGGACTTGGTCAACTCCTGTAAAGGAGCAAGGAGGGCAGAGAGCATTCCCCAAAATACCTATTAGCATTTCAGAGTTAAGAATTGAAGGATACTGAATTTAGTTACAGTAAACCTGCTGCTTGAAATCTGCTCTGTCAACAGGTAATGAGGTTCATTTAACTTAAAAACAAGTAAGCCCTCCTCCCCTTCCAAAGA
Source organism: Oxylabes madagascariensis (assembly GCA_013400675.1). Taxonomy (NCBI): domain Eukaryota; kingdom Metazoa; phylum Chordata; class Aves; order Passeriformes; family Timaliidae; genus Oxylabes; species Oxylabes madagascariensis. Next base: position 3,007 of record VYZR01118971.1, on the reverse strand, counting down.
TGCAGATCTTGTTAAAGAAAGCTCCAAAGAGGCCCGAAGTTACACTCTCATGGCATCTTGGGATGAGATGGTAGATGAATAAGAACTAGATGAGGAGAAACTGATGGCTAGCACTCACGTAATCAAGGTTCACGTATATCAGACCATACAATTAGTTCCTTGTCCCAGAAAATGCAGTAAGTTTTGTTTCTGGAATGTCAGGAGGTTTCCTCACTTCTTCCCTGGGTCTCTTGCAGTTGCTATTCAGTGATCACATCCTGTTATTGTCCGTTAACTGTGGGAGATGGTAGGTGTCTTGTCAGCTGAGGGTCAACCAGTAGGTGGGAATTTGATTTGTTCAAATTTCAGATTGGTTACGTAGACTTCTGGCAGTACCTACATATCAGTGTCATATTTAACCTACTTGTCCATGAAGGACAAAATAATGGGTTTGGATATTAGTGCTTTTTCAGATCTTTTCCTTTTCTTCTTGGGGCAGGACTTTTGGCATAATTGTAACTTACCAAGTTATGTCTAAATGCACAGTTCATATGAAAGATCAGACCAATTTTAATTTGGGTTTGTTGCTTTTAGAAAACAAAGTGTAAAAATGTTTTACATGTGTTCCAGGAACTATCTGGAATCCTTCTACCTACCCCAAATTCTGCACTAAAAGTACATGTGATGGTCATTTTCTTTTTTTTTGTGGGGGGGAGGGGGTGTTTTTTGGTTTTGTGAGGGTTTGTTTTTGTGGGTTGCTTTTTTGGTTGGTTGGTTGGTTTTTTTGTTTAGGAACTTCTAAACTACCTACTGTTTGCTTCATAGCATTCATCAGCAGTGTGTTCAGCTCACCCAGCCTCCTCAAGAGCCAACAGTGGCCTGCCTGTCTGGTCATTTTGTCTAGTTTGTCATGTTTGCAGCAGCTGTACTTTAGAATAAGCCTTGTATGACATTTACTTTTGAGCAAGTAAACCACAAAAATAACTGTTTTCTTTTTTTGTTCTGTATTTGAGTTTGGAAAATAGTCAGGTTTTGTTTTGATAAATGTCATTCTGTGTTGCATTTGTGTATTCACCCTTGTTGAAGAGAAAATCCATCTATGTGTTCAGGAGTTCAGTGGAACATTAGGAGAAGAAATGAAGCCCATCATCTGGGCATGGACGTTGGGTCTAGGGAAAAATGGACCAAACTTGGGTGTTGAGTTATTTGGGGATGGCGGGGGGTTGTGAGGGCATAATTTAAATTAACTCTGTCTAAAATAAAGTGTAAGTGCAATAAATGTGCTTTTTTTATGCAAAGCTGTGAACCTTTAGGAAAAAAAAAAAAACACAAAAAAACCAAAAACACAAAAATATAAAAAAAAGCAACCAAAAGAAAAAGCACATCATTCTTTCATGAGCCTTGTGTCCTACCTGCCTCCCGTCCTCCCCCTCTCCACATTTCTCAACTGACAGAAACCTGACAGTGGCCAACTTGCATGTGTTGGCAACCCAAATTAACATTGCTGTTCTAATCTCATTGTTGGGATTGGGGAAAGTCCTGCCCCCCACCTCTTTTCCACTCTTGAAATCTTCTTGGGATCCAGTACTGCCCTGTTCCTCTAGAGCAGGATCTGCCACTACCTGGGCTGCAGGAGCCAGCCCATCTGCTCTGTGGTCATCCTGACTCCAAGTGCAGAGCTGCTCCTGGCCCTCCATTCTCCAGGTAAGCCTCCTTCCCACCTCACTCTGGATATAGTGAAGGCTCTTCCCGGCCTGGGCTGTGACATTATTCTTGAGCAACTGCAAAAGGAATCAGCCATCAGCTGCCTAACCAGATCCCTTTTTCCCTGCCCCAACACACATGCAGGCTGGCCACTGTTGCCTTCTGTGCCTCTGCCTTGTTTTGCAGGAGCAGGTGTCGGTGTGTGTGACCTGTTGTGCGTTACTTGCACTCTCTCTCTTTCTTACTTGAGCACAGGCTGCTTTTCCTAGATTAGGAAAGGGGCACAGGTCTCCTGGGCTTCCCAGGAGAGCACGATGCATTGAGCAGTGACGGAAGGGGTAGCACTCACTGGTTGGACCCTCTGGGGGAGTAAGAGAGGACTGGCTTGTTTGAGTTTATAGATACCCAGATCTGTATCCTTTGAACTTTATTATTTTTATATATAGTCAAGACAATGGCATTACCTCATAATACAGAGGCTTGTTTATGAGAGGCAAAGTACGTAGTAAGGAGAGGAAAGGGAAATTTATATATAGATTTGATTTCTTTTGTTTGTTTGTTCCTTAGTGCAATGAAATGTATGTCCCACCACTTTAAACTCTGTGCTAACACATTCCTTTCGGCTGTATCTTTTTTTTTTTTTTTTTGACCACCAGAGGTTTGCAAGGGGCTTATGACTGCAAAGTAGAAGGTCCAGTCTGGTTACTTAAAAAAAAAAACCCCATTGTGTTAGTGGATTTCCATAGCTGCTTTTTAAAATCTACAATGGAGTAATTGTTTTGAAACTTGTATTTATTTTTTAATTCATAACAAAATGTTTATTTTTGGTTTCCTGTTATGTAGGTCATGGCAACTCCCCTTTGTTCCTTCTCAAGTTTCCCCTGTAATTGCCAATACAACTTATTTTTCTTGTTTGTTCCTTCTCCCTTTACTTTTGTTGTCCCTTCATTTGTACTTTGGAGTTTTTCTCATGTAAATTTGTACAATGGGAAATATTGTCCAGTTTGGTTAGAGAGCATGGAGACTTAAAACATATTAAAATTTGATAGCTGAATTCAGATTGAAGAAAACTATTTCAGTGTAAAGTTATTTAAAGAACTCTGTATTATATGAAAGGCAAAAAGTTCTATGTACTTGATGTGAATATGAGAATACTGCTATAATAAAGATTGACTGCATGGAAAAGTCTGAAGGAGATTGTTGATTGTGTCATGCCTGGCTCCTCTCCATGAAGTTGGAGGGGTGCAACTCAGCTGGTTGAGGGGACTGAAAAAGTTACTTTAGGGTATAACTCTGGAAGGGAAAGAGAAGGAAAAAAATAAAA
>VYZR01118970.1:89445-111562 GCA_013400675.1 Oxylabes madagascariensis | reverse complement strand
GGGGATTTGGGGATTTGCATCCCACCTTCCTGTTTTCAAAGTATCTTCTGATTAGAACTCATTTAAAGAGGTAATTTAGGTAGGCAGCAGGGATAGGGAAACAGAATTACTATTTTTTTTAAAGCTGTATAGCCAAAGCAAAATCTTTTCTGTGTGCGGACTGAACCAAGAAGGGGAGGCTGTAAGGAAATTATTACTTAAAAGTTCTTCACCTGCCAGGAACAGAAAAGCAGGTATAAATAAATAAATAAAAAATAAACAAATAACAAAGACATGGCAGGGAGCGAAATCCCTGATGCAATAGTAAGGTATTGCTCCAGAATAACATGCTCCAGGATTATGCGCTGATCTGACTAAGACAACTCGTGGTGCGCTGATCTACAGATCCATGTGCAAGTGGTGACAGTGATACTTCTGTTTCCCAAGGGTGAGCTAAGGCTAAATACAATCTTCTGTGATAATTGCTGCTGTATGCATTCAGACACCTAGCTTGGGTCAGTGTCCAAGAGGACATGATCAAAAATCCACAAAATGGGTAAGAAAATTTCCACTGTCTTCTAACAAGTTTTGTGGGGGGTCTTGAAGCTTATACTTTAATGAAGAGCCAAACAGCTTTATGATTAAAAACAGGAAAACAACCACTGCAGGAATACAATCAAGTACTTTTAATGGCATTAAAAGGCCGCCAAATGGACAACTTTCAATCATAATTAAATTACTGTCCTCAAGTAGAAACAACACTGTTTAAAAACCATTAAGTTTTAGGATGAAACACAAAAAGCTGAAAATAGCATGACTCATCCCTAGCTTTCTTCTTCTCATCCTCATTGCACAAAAGCTCTTAAAATTTGGCTTCAGCACTTTTCTCCTAATTATAATCCATGATCCCTTTGTAACTGTGAAATGCACCTGCTTAAGCTAAAAATTTGCTAGAACTGTACTGATAAAACAGGGCTGAAACACAATTTGCAATACTCTAACAGATTCTCACAGAGTCTCAGGTGCATCCTGACTTTCTGCACTTTTGATGTCCCCATCATATAATTAATAACTAAAACAAAGATGTGCAGAAATAGGTTTAGATTAGAAATTAGGAAGAAATTCTTTCCTCTGAGGGTGCTGGACACTGGAACAGGTTGCCCAGAGAACCTGTGGATGCCACATCGCTAAAAGTGTTCAAGGCCAGGTTGGATGGGGCTCTGAGCAAACTGACCTAGTGAAAGGTGTCCCTGCCCGTGGCAGGGGGGGTTGGAACTGGATGGCCTTTAAAGTATCTTCCAACCCAAACCATTCTGTGATTCCATAATGATTTTATGATTCATCATTGAAGGAGCAAAGCTTTCCCCTGTGACCTTTCTGTGTATCTACAGAAAAAAGTTCTTTTAAGTATATTATGTAGTGGTGAGACAAAAAGAAAACCATCACAGCTCTGTCCCTTAGTCATTAAGGTCTATTTAGTAACAACACCACCACAAATACCCCAGTGCACTGCTGAGCTCAAAACAGCACTGAGCCTTGCTGAGACACAATTATGTTCTAGGACCCACAGCATGCTGTAACTTACAGACTTAATCAAATTTTGAATAGGGATGGTGACCTTTTCCTTCTTCAGAAAGAAAGAGACATAAAAATGGATGGTGAGAAATAGAGGGCAAAAACCCTCGGGGAAATGAGATTGTAAATCAAAGCAGAGATATGCCTCAACTTCACTATATTTTCATTTTTATTAATAGCACCCACTACTATGTTTTATAGCCTACCCTTTAAAAAATAGTTCATGAATTGCAGGGGGTCCTATAAATTTAATTGCAATTTTTTAAATATTGTAGTTAGAACAGAAAATTTATCTTTCTAAACTCTGCTCTTAAACTCCACAATCCTGCATATGTATTTACAATAAAAACTATCATAAAAGCTGTATATTGTAGTTGGGGAATAGGATGAGAAATAATATCCTATTCTTTGTTTTAAGGATGCATTAAATACTATTGTTGGTTTAATTTTCCTCACAGAAAATTCACTTTGCCAAGACCATGTCTAGTTTAGAACAGCATTTATCAAACATCCTTTGTAACCTTGAACATGCATGTTGGTTTTGAAGAGTACAGCACCCTGGCTAGGGTGATCCTACTGGTTCTTCTGGATTCTCCTGAATGCTATGTTCCCTTCTTGACAGAGACAACTTGAAAAGTGCAGACTTGAGAGCAAAGCTTGGGAACATTCTGAAAATAGGGGATTGCATTCTACTTATTTCTATTTCTTCTAGATTTGGCCCTCCCTTCACCTGTACTTATTATAACGTGGAATCATCTATCATAGTTTTTTTGGAACAAACATTGAAAGCCAGCTCCCAGTGCTCTATGCATCCATGTACCATGGCCTCTTGGAAGCATGATGGAATGAAGTTCAACAAGAAAATCTGCAGAGTTTTTTTGAGATTTCCATAGTTTTGAAACTAGCAGTTGTGACTCCTTGCCACAGCCTTGTGGTGTCTTTTTATGAATTTTCTCCTACATATAAGATGACCACATGTCATCTTATAAGTGGTTACATTTAAATTACTGGGGAAAAAATTAATCCAGTCTGAAGCAACCATTAATGATACCCATAGATATCTCCTGTTTACCAAAACAACATTTGAACAAAGGGGAAAACTGAACTCTATTAAGTATAAAGGATATGCTAGGTTTGACTGTTAAGACTTGGTCTAAAAAGAATGACTTCTCGGGCTGCTTTAACGTTCTACTTGCTTTGTACCATGTTTTGGGATATTAGTGACTGTTTGGCTAACAGAGATTTTGAAAGTGGTATCTGTTCTGAAATTTAACTTAACTTTGAGCTCTGCTAGTGTCTAACTAATTTTAGGAGCTTCTGAAACTTAAAATTCACTCAGCAGAAAATGGGTAAAGCACATAAGACAGTTGTATCATGACTCAATAACCAGACTGATTGATTATCAGTGGACTACCAACCATTGGCCTCAGCACTGGCTTCTCTAGCACCTGGAGAATGACTTGAGCATCACAGACCTGTTTTGGTGGGGGGTTGTTTGTTTGTTTGTTTGTTTGTTTGTTTGTTTGTGGTTTGTGTGTGGGGTTGTTTGTTTTTGTATGGTTGTTTGTTTGTCTGTTTTTTAGTTTCTTCAGATACTTGCAGTCTACTACCCAGAGAGACTTTCAAAAATTTGTCCTTACATAAAATACATTTTTAAGGTATCATCTGATGTGCTGAGGATAAAGTTGCTGCAGCATAAAAGTCTTGGAAAAGACCAAGAAGATTTGAAAAAAAGCAAATACCTTTTCCTTTGGCAAGATTGTGCGCTGGTATCCATGTATTGGTACTGACAAGCAGCTCAGAGAGTCCATCATGAGGAGTGATGGGAGAGAAACAGTAAATGAAACATTTCATAGACCCTGCTGCAACCTCAACCACTGAGAAGTAAAGACTGCTCTTTACTTCTGTGAAGAAACAGGTCTCACATAAGTGATTCCATTTTTGCTATTTCTCTGGTTTTGGAGTATTTGAGCTCCGGCAATCCTAATTCTCTAAGTTAATAAATGACTGCAGAAGAAAATAAGCCTGTGACAGAAATCTACACATAATGATTCCAAAACTTACCAGCATTTTTGAGGGCTTAATTAATTATATGGTGAAAAATGCCCTGTAAGCAACACCCCCCACACACCAAGACTGTGTAGGTCATGAATACATTACTTTGCTTCCCTGATTCTGCTGCTTTCTGCATTTTTCTGACAGTTTTACATTCCTGCCTGCCACTGCCCACAAATAGATTTCTTTGCTACCCAATCTTAGTCAGCAGAGGAGTTCTGTGATGCACTCTGCAGTGAATATGCACAGACATGTGCATGGTGCATGTTTCCCAGACTGACAATCTCCAGGATCACACTGGATCTGAATTTCTAGCAGTGAGTAGCCGTTCCCAGCAGTATTATTTGGAAGCCCTTTGTGAATCCCAGCTCCACAAGGTGGCTCTCGATTCCTTCAAAAATACTATTGCTTTTGTGGATTAAATATATCCCAGAATGATCTTGAGAACAATCATCATGGCTCTATGGCTGCACAATGCTACAGTGAAAGGAAAGCCAAGATCCCCTTTAGTACGTGGCATGTTTTTCTTTCAGTAAAGCTGAAAACTAGACAAAGTCTGACGCTACCAAAGTATTACAATATGAAGGAAGTTTTCATATGAATTGCTCAATAAAATCTGAAAAACAAGAAAACAAAGGCATTAAAGACACCTTTGTAAAATGGGACATTCAAATGCTCACTGCCTGCTCTGTTCCTGTGTAGCTTCTCTTCTACAAGTGTCTTTCCCCTACTCCATACCTCTGTAGGATCAGGTTAATGTAGTCACCAGGCACTGAGGGGTGCAATCTCTGAGAGTGTGGACAGCAGGATGGCAGTGTGGTGCTCCTCAGGAAAGAGATCTTGTTTTTGAAGGCCAGGACACACTATGAGATATTTACTTGACTCCAGCCAGGACTTCAGCATTCCCAGGCAGACCTCCCAAAGCCCTCTGTGGCTGGCCATGTGCTAGCATGGCCTCTCAGAGTTTTACCTGCTAGAGCGCCTCATCTGAATGCGAGGTCCTGCCCTGAGGTCTGTGTCTCCAAACCCCTTGGCTGGGTGACCATACAGCAGATTACCAGCTCTCTGTGGCAGGGAGAGCCACAGCGGGAACTGGGGCAGGACTGTGGCACCACAGGGTAACTGTGGGACAAGGGCTGGGCTGCAGCACATGTGCAAAGCAAAGGCTGATGGTGTGAACCCCAAACTTAGTGCATAAGACTGGATCAGTTTGCCCTCCCTCTTGGGTACAATATTGCTGCTCTTGGTAGTCAAAAATTCAAATTCCTGTTGCTTACATCCTAGGAAAATGTTAAGAAAACCTGTGTAAACTTGGAGAAAAAAGATTATTTGCTTTCTGTTGATTTGTATGTTTGAGGTCATATTTTCAGGTTTTCCACAACAGGGATAGAAATTTATTTAACTAATAAAATTTGAAAGCTGAAGCTGTATAACAAACACTATCACAAGGCAATGCTGGGTGTGTCTGAGCTGTAACGTTAAATTCATTCTTCTTGTCGCTTCCTTCAAAGCTCTGCTGAGCTCAGCCCCTCCCTGGTTATCCTTCCCTGCCGAGCTTGCTGTAACCCCTACGCCTTGCTGCTGTTCCCACCTTTGTCCTTGCACAACTTGCTGCACCTTTGCCTCCACTGCTCCTCTGCTGGCACAGCTTCTCCCCCTGACCCTTTCTACAGCGTGGTCTCTAAAGATCAGTGAAGCCACCTGCTTCTTGTTCTCCTAATTTCTCTTTTGTTTTCTGTCTGCCTTGAAACATGTGTTCTTCCATGGAGAGATAGTGCAAAGATGAAGTTTTGCGTGTAAATAACTGTGTGCATTTTCTATAAACTTGGATCTGGTAGATCTGCCCTGTGTTCATTTGCACAGAACAGCAGCTGAGGTTGCTGTTCTGCTCTAACTCTTTGTAGTAGGTGTCTGACAATGGGTAACACTCTGGGGAGAATCTCTGCTACAGAAGTTTGTATCCTGGAGCCAGCACAATTTCATGAACAATAACCCAAAGGACAGGCCAAGGGACATGTCTTTCAGTCCAATATGTATTTTTTACATTTTTACATGCAGAAAGTCTGCAGTCAAGAACCAGAAATGTGATATCAGCAATGGAACTTAGCTCATTAAAAATTCAAATCAATGGAAACAACAGGACGTATTATTTATCTAAGCCTTGAATCAATCTGACTACTATGCATAATGATCTTAATTAGAAAAGTGAGCCAAAGCAGGAAGACAGTCTGTCTCCTGGCTTTGAAATTATCATACCCCTATCAGTATGCTTGGGTAACTTGTAATTAGGGACAAAGGTTACACATAATTTTATATGCTGAAAAACCGGTTTCATACATGTCATTTCAAAAAATATTTAAGAAATAGTTATAAAACTTGGTCATCTTATTATACTTTCATTTTTTTCTACCAGATTAATAGTCTGCACTAATTAATTGATGGACTGCAGAAATACCAATAGAAACTTAGTATTTATGGAGAGCCTGCACACTAATAAGTAACTAGCAATATCAGCATCAGTTTTTTTACTAGTTCCTTTCCAAAATTTGGTACCTTTTCACATCTGTTTCACCTGCATGGAAAATGCAGAGTGAAAATGCATGCAAAAATCTCAGAGAAGCAGTGTGGGCTGTCTGGCAGCAGAAAGTAAGGGTTTTTCTGTTCAAAAACTTTACTGGCACATTGCAGCGGTATGGCCACAATTATACCCACACAGCTCCTTGTTCAGTCCCCCACATCTCTCTTCTTTTCTTGCTTATCTTCAACTACTGCCATTGAATATTAAGTGTTCAGGTTTTGACAAAATGGCAGTCCTGTGATTACACTTCCTTTAATATTTTATTGACCAGCTGTATATAGAAAACAGAGGACCTAACTCCGAGGTCCTGCCTCATCAAAGCAGTCAGTTCCACACTTAATTTAAACAAATTCTTCAATTTAGTTAAATCCACTGGGCAGTCCCACTGCCCACTCACAGCGTCGAGTCACACATGAGCACTGCTCTCAGGAGCAATGCCTTATCCTCTGCACTGGAACACACCTCTTCCTCTCTTATCACAGGTACAGATGTCCTGATCTTTTTTTTCAAGGTAGTATTTAATCTTAGAAATACATTAGAAAAAGATCAAACCCTCTCTGTCACACACAATGGCCTTGCTTTCCCAGAACAGTGCTTCCACAAACAAAAAATATGGAAATGAAAAACACAAGTAGGATCTGTTTCATCAAAGTATTAGCTACATTCTGTGAGGTTGACAATCACCTTTTTAACATGGCAGGAATTACATGCGTAATTCTCTTTAATGGATGTTACAAATGTTCAGCCCACACTGAAAAAAGATCACAGTTGGTATGAGTAATAACATTTTTCTTAAACATAAACAGTTCCCCTCTAGCTCTCTACATATCCTCCAACATCAATGTAACCACAGCTGTCAAGGCATAATGTATATTTTAACTTTAATTTTTTCCCATGCTTTCACTTAGTGGACCTTTTTTTTTTTTTTTTTTTTGAAAGGCCTAAACCTGTTCTCCAATTTTGTGGGCAAAGTCACTGCAATAACAGATCTTGGTGTTTAGACATCTTTAAACATTATTATTAGCATGCAAGAAATTAGAGACCTACATCCAGATCGGGAGGTTTGGGTGTTGTTTTCTAATTGAAAGTGGATTTCAGACTGTAGTTTCCCTCATTCAAGGATCTCCAAACACTTTTACATAGTTAAATGAGTTCTTGTGGCCTCCCTCCTTCTTTATAGGCAGCAGCAGCCCCCTTCCCAGAGCTTTGGCACAGCCTTGGTGGTCACCGGCTGGGGCCACCGAGGCCATGCGAGGGTGAGGATGCAGGAGCTCTGTGGAGAGGATGGCGATGGGCTGAGGCTCAGAGGGCACACAGAGTCTTAGTCTCAAGCTGCACATGTAGTCATAGTCCTAAGATGCGCCAAGGGAGGTTTAGGTCGGACATGAGGGAGAATTTATTCACAGAAGTGGTGATTAGGCTTTGGAACAGGCTGCCCGGGGATGTGGCAGAGTCACCATCCCTGGAGGTCTCCAAAGAAAGACTGGACACGGCACTGGGTGCCATGGTCTGATTGACGCGGTGGCGGACTCGATGATCTCAGGAGGCCTTTTCCAACGCAGCTGGTTCTGTGATGAAATGTACCCTCCAGTCCTTGCGACACCAAGCATCCCCTTGAAGCTGCCATCTGCCCTCCATGGGCACAAGTCATAGAATAACAGAACATTAAGGGGTGGGAAGGGACCCACCGATGACCGAGCCCCAGACCCCCTGCCATGGGCAGAGACACCTCTCGCCGGACCAGGTCACCAGGGCCCGTCCAACCCAGCACTGAACGCTTGCTTCCAAAGCTGCGGCACCTACACCCTCCCTGGACAACCTGCTGCAGCGTCTCACCACCCTCACAGGAGAGAATTCCTTCCTCCTACCCAGTGTCTAACCCCTGGATCTCTGTCCCCTCAGTGAAGCACGCACTGAGCCCGTGAAGCGCCCGTGTCCCCCGGGCTGTGCCACGCCGTGCCCCCGCGGCGGCCCGGAACGCAATCGCCGGGGCCGCGGTTTCCAGCGGGCCGCGGAGGCGCGGCGCGGTTGCCGTGGAGCGGCCGCCATGGACGAGGAGGACACGGTGGGGCCGGCGGGGTCCGCGGGGCCGGGGGCGCTTCCTCGCCAGGCGGGCAGCGCTGCGGGGGGAGAGGGGGAGGTGCTGGCGGGCGCTGCCTGCCCCGGCCCGGTCCTGCCCTGCCCGCAGCGGGCCCGGCGGCGGCGGGCGCGGCCCTGCCCGGCCCCGGCGCTGGCCGGTGCTCGGTCTGGACCGGGGATGTGCCGCCGGCCGTGCCCCCGCCGGGCCCGGCGGAGCTGCCCCTCCCCAGCGCGCTCGTGGGCGTTTCTGGAAACCGCTTTGTTTGAATTTGTCGGCTTCCCTCTTCTCTTTCCCTCTCCGGTTTCTCCGGGAAGCACCAGCTCGTGCGGGCGTTCTCCCACCGCGTGTGTTGCTTTGCTGTTCTGGAAACTTATTTTTCCTTTCGCGTCCCCCTCCGGTTTTTATCTCCTTTTTTATTTCTGGTGGGTGGCCTTTTTAAAAGCCCCGCCACGTGTGTGCGAGGCGTGGATCACCATTCCGCTTGTTGTGACGCTCACACACACGGGAGCTGGCGCTTGACGGCTACAATTACATGTCCAGAATTACCGTGGCTGGTGGCAAGTGCCTTGATCCCTTGTTACCAACCAGAGCTTACACAAAGGGTGTGAATCCTCTGTAAATAATCTCAGAAATTGTGCAGTAGTCTAGTAATAATGCCATTTGTTTTACCTGAGCAATGGTGAAAGTCTGCTGTTTTTTCTTCCTTTCAGAGAGATTTTAATGAGCGCTGTGCCCAGTGTTCAGAAGTGAACTGGGGTCTCACTGATGGAGGCAGATTTTATTGTAGATCTTGCCACAATGTTACTGAGGTAAAAAGATGAGTTACTGTCTTGGAAAAGATTTATTCTGATTGCTTCTTTACTTTATATAAGAGAATGACAGATTTTTCTTCTTGGCATTGAGGGTAGTATTGTTATTCTTCCTTTTTCATGCTTTAGTTGACACTGTTTAAAACTAATGTTCCTTGAAATCACAACATTTAGAATGAGCCATCTTGGCCTGCTGTGTTGCTGTAGCTGTGGTGTCAGTGTGCTCTCTAGATGCCTTAAAAGCATTGCCTGGGTATTGCTGTGTTTCGTGCAGTCCAAATCTAGGCAAACCCTGATGCCTGTCATCTGTATGTCTATGACAGTAATTATCTATTTTTGAAATTTCTGAATAAAAAGTTCAGACTGTCTCATCTCCTGCTAGTTCAGGAAATTTGAGTAAATTTCTCCATTATGTTTTATGATGGGGCAATCTGTGCAAGATAGACCTGGCTCTTTTTCTTGCTAAGATGTAGTCCTGTTTTGCAGAGAACTAGAGAAGTTGTAAACACTGATTTTATTACTAATTCAAGAGTCCAAACAATCTCCAAAGGTTCAAGAAAGCAGGAAAAAAATGGTATGTATGAATTTCTGTCTGTATTTTGCAAAAGAATGGCTGTTCAGCCACTGTTCACTTAGGCCATTATGTCTTTGGTGGAGATCAAAAGTGGATAGGCAGGAAAGACTGTAGCAGTGGGAACAAAATGCACCTCCCTGATGAAATGAACCTTCAGAGATCACATTTGATGACTTCCTGAGCCACAGATGACCTCTGTGAGCCCAGAGGTGTGGGTTTTTTGATTGAATAGAGCTCTGCGTTACTTACTGCTGCTTTGATTTGTGAAAGCAAATGCTCACTGAAGCTACTGGTGGCATGCATTGAGATGTGGTGATCCTTTGTTCCTTCCCTGTGGTGGCTATCACAAAACCAGAGAAGCTGTTTATCTTGGCAAGTGAGATGTGATGGTGGTCCAGCTCTTGGTGTCAGTCTGGCCTGCATTACAGGCACTTGGCCCTGCAGCCTACACACAAACTGCATGGAAGAGTTCATACAGTTCCAATAGCTGAACCAGTGCTGCATCTTTCATCCAGAGTCACTTTTTTAATTTCATGAATATTCAGAAGTATAGTGGTCATTACACATGAGGATCCATGCCATAAGGATGTCGTGGTAAAGCTGCTGCTAGATCTGTGTGTGTATTCTGTGTTGGCTGGATACATCTCTCTTGTGGCCACTTTCAGAAAACAAAACTGCATTAAAATGCCAAATAAAGCAAGGGGTTTCCTTTCTCTCTGATATGCTGATCTACCTTTGCTAGGCTACAGAGGCAGCAGAGGATTGCCACATTCCTTTGAAAAGAGCAATTGTGTGGAGGTGAAGGGAGGTGTGAAAAGGACCCCTCCACTTTTCCTTATCCTGTATTGCTTCTAAAGTCTGGGCTGTGTACCACTCATGCTTTTAATTTATCCCGTTGAGAAGGTCATTGGCCAACCCTCAGGCTTCTTTAGAAAAAAATCCTTATCTTCACACAGTCCCTTCTGTAAATGTAGTCATGTTACACTGTATTCCATGAAGGTATAGGAGGAAGCTGTGTCTCAGTTCACTGGTTAGTGGTTAAGAGCAGGGCAGAAACTTTGGGCAGATGAATTCTAAGATGGTGAGATGCAAGGTGTGTTTTGGAACAAAAGTAGTGAAGAACGGGGTAGAAGGAATGAAAAGGGAGTTGAGAAATGCAGAGAAAATTTCTGAAACCAAAAGCTTGTGGAAAAGGTTAGTAGTAAATTTAGAGAGGTAAGAGCACAAAGTAATAGTAATGCAGCTTGAAGAAATAGTGAGTTGATTGGAGCAGGCCCCCTCCCTGTGAAATTCATGTTGTGCTAGAATTTGTTAGAAGTTGGGATATTCTTTTATTTAAACATGTCTGATTCTGTGTGAGAGAATGGTAAAGCACATGGTGGTATTGGTTGCTTTTTGCCTGACTCACTGCTGCAATGTTCCAGTTTTCTGTGTCAGGGGTGGGAAAGAAATGTTCATATTTCATTTTTAATGGCAGGTTCTCAGTTATTTTTAACCTGGTAATTTAACAATGCTCCACTCAATTACAAATGCCACACTAGACATTATAATGAATTATATTATTCTTGGGAAATGTGTGAAGTTCTTGTTCAGTAACTTTTCTTCTCATTTATGGCTGTGAATAAATGGAAGTTAGTGGAGTTTTCAGTGTAGCTGGTTTATGCACTAGGTTCTGAAATTATTAAATGGAGTTATGGGGATAAGTGTGCATAAGGTTAAAGAAACCCAAAATAGTACCAAAAAACATAGCCCCCTTTTTTTCCCTTAGATGGAGGCAGTGAATGGTATATTTGTGAAGGCTTTCAGCTTGTACTCAAGAAACAAGTGGAAGCTTTAGAAGCATTAGGAGTATGTCCACAAATGAAGGTATGTAGATGTCAGTGTGAGTTGTACACTCTTCGTGTGTGTGTTACAGGAGGTGGGATTTTAAAAGATTTTAATTTTTAAAGTGAATCACACATGTCCCTGTTTAAAATCATTGAGCATATTAAATCCAAATTTGTTTCTCTGGTAATTTTAAAATATATTTTATAAACCACAGTCAATAAAATTAGAGATGGAATATTATTCAGATTCCTGAGTTAGAAATTACGCTCTGTTCTCTCAGCAATTAATGATCTTGTAAACATTGTTCTAATTACCATCCATTTGTGTTTATCAGGATGAAATTCTGTGCAATTTTTGGAGGTGTTACCTTCAGAAGAGCAAACAGGCATATTGCAAGAGACCAGCTGGGGAAGTTGTCAAAGCATTATCGGTAAGTGAAAGCTCAAATCCCATGAGATGTTTGGTATCTTTTTAAAAGCAGCAACAGAAATCTTCTTTGTTTAGGCTACATATCTTGCTGGTAATAATGTCACTTCAGCATGAAGGAGATCATATAAACAGGCTTGCACATGTCCATTTTATTGAGTTTTGGAGTTTTTTACCTATTTCAAGAGATGAGTGTTTCTGTGACTATTTGAAACTTTTTATTTAAAAATATTGCTTAGTCTTGACATAGATAATCAGTTAATACAAATCACAATGCAAAATGTATCATCAGCCACCATCCTTTCCTGCCTGCTCTCTTGAAGTTACTCATTTGATCAAGCTTTGATTCTGTGTATTGCCAACTTTCTGGTCATTGTAGCAGATTAAAATGCAGTCATTGGAAGTTTTTTAATCTTGAGAAATCCTTTAAAAATACTTCCTTTTTTTCCCACTTACTGGTGATTCATGGAGTAAAAATGTGAACAGTTTGGGTTTTAACTTTTACTGTTAATTTTGCATTTGTCATGCTTTATGTGGTTTGTAAAGATGGAAACAGTAACTAAGAGTCGCTAATACAAACATTTGCTTACAAATCCTAGGTATGTGAGAGCAGTACTGATGTGGACAGTGATCCAGAGAGACCCAGCATTCTGCACTTGCTGTCTCTCTCTGAAAGTGAAGGGGATCTGCAGACTGACTGCAGCTTTGCCTCATCAGTGAGCAAGGTCTCAGGTAGGAGCAGTGAGCTAAACTATCTGAAAACCAGTTTTTCTGTAGTTTTTAAATATAAACAGATTTGAAGTGTATTTGTACGCAGTGAATTGGAGGAACTGGTTGGAAGGTATAAAGTTTTCAGTTTTCTTTGACACTGTACTACTTTATATTCTACCAGAAATAGAAGACTTCCTCCCTCAACCCCCACCCAAGGAGATAAAAGTTGAACGGGACCTGGAAATACAGTGGGAAATGCAGGAGGAAGTTCTATTTTATAGCAAGTTTGCTCCACGCCTCCTGTTTGGAGTGGGAAAAAAATGGCTGTTATATCTGCCAAGCTAGATCTTCACAAACACAGCAGCTTTGAAGAATAAGCATTTATTTAACCAACAGCAGAGCTGTCATGACTTTGATTTTGAAAAACATGGGTTTGTTCTTCAAGGGGGTGTATTTTTTTTTTATGCCATAGATATATTTAACTTCTTAATTTTTTCTTTACATTTGGTATTTCTGTATCTTTTGTCTCCACAGTCTTTTTACTGCTTTCCCAATGACCCCTTCTATGAAAAATCGTATTTTAGCATTCTGTCAGGTTTTTTTTCTGCTCACAATAGCAGCTAGAAAATATTTACAGAATGCTGAAATTTTTAATTAAAATGTTGTAGAAAATTGGAGTGTTGGGTTCTGCCTGGCAAGTGTAATAGCAGACAATGCTGCAATGCCTGATACTGGAAATGCATTGCAAGGCACATTTGAAAGCTCTTGCTCGTGTTTTAAACTTACGATGGTTTTCTTTCTTGCTTTATTCTTTGCTTGCTTTTTCCTTCTTTATCTCTCTCTGTGTTTCTTATTCCCCTGTTATGCACTATCCTCCTTATGTCATGTTTCTGTTCTGCTGTGATATTGCCTCTCCACCCTCAGAAGAATGCAATCCTGTTTTTTCAAGCTTTTCTCTTTATTTTGTAAAGTCCAGAAGTGATAATAGAGTGAGAAATTTGATCAGCAGCAATTAGAAAAATAAATGCATGTTTAAAACTCCAGACAGAATTAGGGAGGGGGGGAAAAAGGTATAAAAAGGGTGATGCAAATTTTTTTGAATATTATGCTAGAACCTTTCATCCTTACATATTAAAATGACGACATCTTGAGGTAAAGAGTCACTGTATGTTTGTGCATGTAGAATCTTGGGGCAGAGATAAATATAATACAAAAAGGAAAGAATTGAGTGAAGAATTTCTAGTGAAAGTGTTCCCTTGAATTTTCTTCCCCTTTTTGATGTCTAGAGGAGCTCCTTTCTTCCTCGGTACTTGTGCCTTTCATAGGTCTGTTGCTTAAAGTTTTAGAACAGCATGGTAGTCCTAAGTAGGCCATAATTTATTGTCTTGGTTGAATTCAGCTGATTGTCTTGGTTGAATTCAGAGATTGAATTCAGCTTCCAGTAGTCATCAATTTCACTAAAATCACTTGAAATTAGTTAAGAGTTCAGTGATACTTAAAGTAAATTTTGGTGAAATCTGATGATAGATATAGTTTTGTCTATTGAAATTTAACATAAGTAAGTGTGTTCTCGGCAATTGTAAACTCTTGTGAAGATTCATTATATTTTCTTCAGTGTCGTTTCTGCTGAGCTGTTACTGCTACAGACTAGAAACCTGAACACCCTTCTTTCCCCAAGAGGCTTGTCCAGGCGGCAGTTGGGGGTTTTTTTGTTATTTTTGTGTAGGGTTAATAGCAAATTCCACTGAGTATAGCACTGAGATATTGCTAGAGAAGCCTATAAAACTCTTAAATTATTAGCTGCGTGTAACTGTGTGTTGTCATGCCTTGCATAAGCTGGAAGAAATAAAAGGAAATTGTGTGCCATCATTAAGGCCACAAATATAATGAGGATTATTTTAAATAGAGTTGAATGTGAAATTAACAATGAAGCTTCAGTCGTGAGGCTGCCTTTAAGCACAGATATCCATGTGAGAGGTGAAGCAGTTGACTGCAGGGATTAAAAGTGATGTTCTAGTGTTCCTGCCTTTGTTCCCTGACGCACCTGTGCGTCTCGGGATGCTCTGCTGGGCACCAGGAGTTGGGGCCGGCTCAGAGCCCGTGCCGGGGGGCAGTGCTGGGGGGCATTGCCGGGACAGTGCCGTGCCGTGGGGCAGTGCCGTGCCGTGCCGTGCCGTGCCGTGCCGTGCCGTGCCCGCAGCGCGGGCCCCGGGGCCGGTAGGTGGCACCGCAGCCCGGCCCCGAACGCGCCGTGTGCGCTGTCCCGTCCTGCGGGCGCTGGGCGCGGCCCTGCCCGCTGACCGTGGGCCCTGCCCGCTGGCCGTGCCACCCCCAGGCGTGGCTGTCGCCCGCGGAGCCGCCCGGCTCTCGGAAGGTCCAAATTGCTTCCAGCGGGCTCTTTGCCCTGGCCCTGCAGCTCCCAGCCGGGGAGCTGTGGGTCCAGCTCTCGCCATTCCTGTCTGAACAGGTGAACAGTCTGTGGGGAAGTGAAGTGAGGAAAATCTCTGCAGAGTCAATGCTGACATTTTGTGCCGGTGTGCTTTAAATGCATTTTCCGTCATCCTGGCTGGGTCATGATGTAGGGCAGAGAGGCCGACAGTTTTGTTTTTTTTACATTTATTTTTTTGGTCCTCTTTCCCTGAACTCACAGGTGTCACTGCTGAAAAGGTTCTAAACTCATAAATCACTCTACTAAACTAAATGTTCTCTGTTCTCTGTTTCTCTCAGTTTTTAGTGATTCATGTCAGTAAGTAGAGAGGTTTGGATGTTAATTTATTTGGGGTTTTTGCCCACCCTCTTCACCATTTCCTACATTCTTCTTGTTTCTTTGGCAAGTGAATTTATATACATTTTTGAAAAGAATACCTGTGTTTCCACAGTTAGAGATGATAGGACAGATGGATTCAGGGCAGATTTCTAACATCAGTAAAACTTCTACAATGTAAATGACTTTTTCATTTAAGTCCTGCCTGTGTTGAAGTTTAAAACTGTGTTTTAATCCCAAACTCAGTCTCATTGATTTAAGTACATCAAATTTTCTCGTTTCCTCACAGTTCCTTTATCTCTCAAATGGAAAACAGTATTTCCAGCTCTTAAGTACTATTAGTTATATGTTATATTGAAGTTAATGTCCTGGTCAAGTGGAATAGCACTTTATGAAACAGGTTCTCATCTCATATTGTGGTAGATGAATAAATTAGGGTTAAACTGTTTCACAGAAAAAGTACACAAACAAGCAAAAAACGCAAAGTAATTATTTTCAAATGTTACTGGTCGCTGAACAAGTCTTGTATGTTCCTTTATCTTGTTTTTTGTATGCCATGGTTCATGCTTCTATCATATCAGTTGCTTTTTTTTTTCTTTTCCATTTTTAACATAAACCCAAGA
The DNA here is from genome assembly GCA_013400675.1 of Oxylabes madagascariensis. NCBI lineage: Eukaryota > Metazoa > Chordata > Aves > Passeriformes > Timaliidae > Oxylabes > Oxylabes madagascariensis. The sequence goes on along the minus strand of VYZR01118970.1, from coordinate 95,561 downwards.
AAGCACCTCTGTGTACTCTGGATCAGTAGATGGCAGCTTGTATTTAATGAAGAACCAAAAGGAGAAACTGCGGATGACAATGCCGATGACCCTTTCGTTTTGTTACATGGCATTACTCTGGGTGAGAGAGCCAATTACATTGTCTGAGCTCCTAAGGTATGAATAGTCTCTAATGAAGAATTGTTGCTTTTATAAGTATTAAGATTTTTTTTTTTAATAGATCTCTACTGTTTCCCTCTTACAAATTTGCTCAGTAATAGTGAGAAGGTCTTTATATTTAGTTATCTTGCCTTTCCTTTGTCATAACCATTTGTGCAGCTGCTGTTGGAGGACATTCTCTGTTGATTGCAATGAATTTCAAAGACCTATAAGGAAGAAGGTTTGGAAGTCAGAGAAGCTTTTTATCCTTCTCCTTCAAAAATTCTTAAGACTTGCTGGAGGTGTGCATGGCCATGCTTCCATGATATTTGCTGTTGTCAGCATGTCAGAATTAAATGAGTAAACATTCTCCAGGACTTACATCAGTGTCATCATGCAAACAATACCCGCAGTGTACAGTGATCTGAAATATAGCAAAGTAACTTCAGGCAATGGAGTTATTAATTGAAATTAATATAGGAAGATCATTCTGTTTTCATATCTTTGTATCTGTAATGATCAGAGTTCAGAATAATACCTTTTAATATGGTAGAAATAAATTGTTCTAATAATAGGGTTTGATGCTAAATGGAGACTGTCAGGCTATTGCTGACAATGCAGTTCCCTTCTCTCCCCTACAGCAAGACCATGAACACTTTCCTTATTTACTTCAGGAGTGAAAAATAATTCATCAACTCTTCTTGTTGGCAGTGTTTTAAATCAGGCTCAAATAAGTTCAGAAATTCCTACATTTTCCTTGGAAGAGCTTTTGTATTCTGATACCCTTTTTTAACAACTGTCAAAATACTGGGTATTTCTAAACAGATGGTGAAAAAACATCACTTGGTCAAAATTTAAGAAATAGAAATACTCAAGTAAATACCTTGGCAAATCAGATTGAAAACTCAGACAAAATAAGGGAAAAACTGATTAAAAAATCAGTGCTTTCATTTTTATTTTTCAAATATGTAACTTGTGAGTTAAAAGGCAAGGCAGTGGGTACATTGTCCCCCACCTGTGGTGCTTCCAATTGGTGTAGCTGCTCAAAGTGTGATGAATGCAAGGGGGTTTTTCCCCCAGAGCCTGATACTCCATTGTGGCCTCTCTGCTCTGGTGTGCCAAGTTCCACCTGCACTTTCCTAGCTTTGTACAAGCTGCCCGAGAGGGATGGGTATTCAAGGATGCTTTTTTGCAAGTTCTTTCAAAAAGGGGAGGTTTTTATGTCTTGAAGTACAGTAGTTACTACTAGATAATCAATTGCTATGCAAAACAGTTTAACCCTTTGATTTTACTTTAGGGATTGGCTTTTGCCTTCATTGATCAGAATTGCACAAACCATTGCATATTTGCATAACTGGATATGCTACTGCATAAAAGATGCTTGTAAAATTTTCAGTAAAATGCCATAATATTCAGAATTCAAAGTAGTACCCTGCAATACAGAAGTATTTACTGAGTAGATTAAGAAATAGTAGAACTCAAAAGTAGGGCTCAATAACAAGATTTTTACTGGCTATGTTCTTCCTTAGGAAATTCTGTACAAGTCAGAATTACCATAACATACTCTGTGTTTTTGTGAATGGTCAGCAAACAAATACTGTCAAACCTGTCTGATAATGTTTGGCATTAATTAATTTGGCAAAAATCCAGTTAGTAAATTAGAATTTCTGGGACAGAGCAACTGGTTCACACTACAGAATTATTAGTTACCCCATCCTGTTTGGAGAGAAAAATTAATAATTAAATATATATTCTTTGGTTATTGTATCTTGGAAACTGTCTCTGGAAGCACTGTTGGCTCATATCAGGCAAAGACATCTTCACATGTTTTTGTCTTAGTACAATGGTGTGGTTGGAAGAAAACCCAACCAAACAACAACTGTTGAAGTCAGCTGTCAAGAGGGAAGATAGATTGCTTTGTTTGCATATGAATGGTAAATTATTGTATTTGGCACTTTAAAAATTGGAGACTGCAGAAAAGATCCTGGAAAATTATTTGGAACCTGGAGATTTTCCTTTGGACTAATATCCTTAAGAGATGAGCACACTTGAAAGGATTTAGAGAAAACCTGAAAGCAATAAAAAGTTTGGAAAAAGATAAAAAAATCAAGCAGCAAATATAGCATAGAAAGGCATGATCTGAAACTAATAATTGGACATTGAAATTAGATAATTTGAATGAGAAGATATAATTTAATTAGATACAATTTATGTGTGTAAGACTGGGTAAATCATAATGATTCAGTAACTTTAAATGCACTGAATATACGAACTGGATTAAGTACAGAAAGTGAAGCTTAAAAGAACGTTATTTGTATTGCAAAGTTTTACCATGATACGATAGTTATATAAGACTGTAATTACGTTATCGTGCTTCCCTCCCTACCCTTAAGGTCTTTGCCTTTCAACAAGTTTGATGAAGAAGTAGACAGAATTTTAAATTGCATGAACTACCATAAAATACTTGTTTTCTGACTTCTGAATATTTAAGTTTAAAAAATCAGACAATGTTCACATTTTTGCATGCATTAAGATACAAAATAACAACAGACTGAAGATGAAAACTATGCAGAGAAAGCATTAAGTATTCAGCATTACCTTTTAAGTCTTTGTAGGCAAATTATTTTATTTAAACCAGCTGAATTAGGGTTCTGGTTAAAGTTCTGCCTTGTTTTTTCCTCAGTTTGGTTTTCACTGTACCCTGAAGTCAGCTGACTACCACTCCTCCCTTGTGATACATGCTTAGGCACTACGGTCGGGCAATCTGCCAGCTTTTAAAGGATTTACAACACCAAAAATATACTCCTCCTTGCTACTTGACACACTTAGTAGAAAAACACTTGTTAGAAAAACACTACAATTACCTCCTCTGACAGGAACATTTTGGTTTAAAAATCACACTTTCAACAACGTTCTGCTCAAGTCTGTGCTACACATTAAATCCTTTTTCATTGTGAATAGTCTTATAATATTCCATATGATGTATATTATTCATCTAAATAATAAAATAGTTGGGTTTTGGAAAAAGTCTCAAGATTCTAGGCCTTTGAGATTCTGAGAAATAATGCCTTTCAAATGAGGTTATACCTAGTTGTGCTGGCAAGACTAAACTTATAATCAGTTTGTGGCATTACTGTGGCTTTAACAGATGCATCACTTCCTTGTAGCATGCTGAGGACCTAGGATTTTTTTCATACTTGGGCCTTATTAACGTATGTTGCTGCTATAATTAAAAGAACGTGGACTGTGTACTGTATCTGCCAGTCAAGTTTTCAAGCACCTGCCTGATGGGACATAGTCCTGCAGGTGTTTTGACCATCTGTCTGTTAAATGAAAGGTGTGGAAGAACAGCAGACAAAAGAAACTGTTCGGAAGTGCTATTCCAAATCTGGACTTCTAGATTAAGAGTTAAAACTTGAATCATTAGCACATTCTATTCATAACAGGGTATTTGTGCTGTATTTTTAGAGCGTAAAAAGAACTTTTAACCTGAGAGAAAAGAGAATTCTTTTTTTTCTGGAGACAATAACTTTAAGCTAGAAAAGATTTTTTTTTTAAAACCGTTTCAGTGCTTTGACTTGGTACAGCCAAATTAGTGAAAACTTCTTTTTTTTTTTTTTTAAATGGTGTTTTGGTGGACACTGCTTGTCTCTTGCAGCATATGGATGTGGTTCCAGCATCAGTTTAAGCTGCTCCAAGTTTTTGTTGCTGTGGTCTTGCATAAACATTCCTGTTCTTGCTCTTGCCATGGCTACTAGCGTTCATCCGGTTTATGGTTTATTACTTGAAAGTAGATCTATAGAAGATAAATTTTGTAAAAGAAAGTTTCACTGGACATTTTGGTGCAGGGTAGTATGCTTCACTGCTGCCTTGTGCTGGCAGTAATGTTCCTGCAGTCATCTGAGTGTGTTGGAGTGAAACCCTGAAGAAACCTAGTTCCCAATCTGATCCTCTGAGAAGTGTCACAAGTGCCTTTGTCAGCAGGGAGGAGTGTGGGGCAGGGGACTGAAGGAGGGTGGGATTTCCCATTTCAGAGAGGGCAAGCTGTGAGGGTGGTTTGGCTACATCACCACTACACCACACCCGAAACAAGGTCCTGATTGTCTGTCCTCTTCCAGCTGCTGCTGTGCTGGCTCAGGCGTTTGCTGCTCTCAGTGTCTTGTTTCCAGGCCTTCATATCTGACAGCTAATGGTGTGATTGTGCCTTAACGTGTGTCAGCCAAAGCTTATCATCAGCTGAGCCAGTAATGCATCACTATTGCTGAAAGGGGAAGGTCCTGCTTCCCTTTTTTTTCTTCTCCTGCCTGTGTGATGCACCCCCTTCCCTCTGGCAGCTGTTTCACTTGTAGATCCGTCTGAGCCTCTTCACAGTTTGCTAGATGATGAAAGAAACCTTGCTGACAATAGGGTAACAGGTGGTTTTCTGCTGCTGTTGTGACTTACGTTTGGGGAAGAGATGAGCAACAGCAGCTCATGGCTGGATCACCAGGAGGGAGGTCCTGCTTGTTGCATTGAGCTTTTTGTTTGGCTCAATCAACTTTGTGAAACCATACCTCAAGCTTATGTTCCTCAGTTTAGTGGATGACTAAAATGAACTTGCGGAGCTGATGTGCCAGCTGCTCAGCAGGTCAGGCGGGGTGGTGAGGGCCAGCAATGGGGGCTGGGTTTGGAGAGCAACCTCATGAGAGCCCAGTGCACATCTCCCCTCAGGGTGGGGAAATGCTGTTTCTGCTGGTTGAAGAAAGCTACTGAAATTTCATTAGCAAAATGATCATTACACAATTTGATTAGAAAGGACTGTGCACCACCTGTTACTTCTTCACTTAAGAGACTAATAAGCAGAGCTTTGGAACAAAGGCTGTTCGGCAGTATGATTTTTCATATTGCTGTTATTTTTCAGGAATCATTATAAAATATTCTAACTGAGACAGTTTTGATCATGAAATGCACTTTTTATTTTAATCCTGGGTTTAACTCATTTTTTTCAAGTAAACTGATAATTCGTGTAAGACTGCTAAAAAAATAGAACTGTAAACTTTGCACTAACTAGCTTTTAAACAGAGTTTTAGTCAACTTCAATAGATACACACTACATAACATAGAACAAATAGTGATTGGGGGGGCACAGAACTGGGAGATAGCAGGTGAGCTTGTGAATTGCTGTAGGCTCGGAAGGGACATGAAATGTTTGTAGACCAAGAAGTTACTGATCTGTGTAGCAAGATCAGAGAGGTCCTGTGCAGATAACACTCATCAGCAGGGGAGAAAATTGTTTTCAGTCCTGATATTAGTTAATGAACAGTGTTCTCTGTTTGTAATGTTAACTTATTCAGGTTTAATGTACTCTTTTAACAAAACTAATTTAGAAAAGAGGAGATGGGAAGGCATTTCTAGCTTAGTCCTACGGGAGACTACCAGTGTGCCTTAGTGTGGAATGAGTGTGTTGCCTTGTAAGGATCTGTGTTTGTTCAATGCTTGCTTGGCCTGTAGTGGGTGTCTGTTAAGATGCTGGATAAGAGCAGGGGTTTGGTGTAGTGGTGGCTTCTTATTGGTATCTGTTGTTAAGTCTCAACTTTTATATATATATATGTGTGTGTATGTGTGTGTGTGTATTCAAGAAAAATATCAAATAATACTGTCAACCACTTACCAAAACCAGTTTTTAACAACAAACATGCATTATTTGTGTGCAAATAAAAATTAAACTATTTTTATTTATTCGTATACAAAACAATTTCTATTCATACCTTACTAACACATTTGTGAAAAGTATCATCATAGAAATGTAATTGATGTGGCTTCAGTTTTATGTATCTGCTCATCATTTTGTGATTTTCTTCCCTATCATGTTACCTGATTCAAACTCCTCCAGCAGAAAGTCTGTGTTTTAAAAGTAAAATTTACTTAAAGCTTTAGAATTTTGGACCAAAAAAAAAATCCATACCATTCAAAGGAGGCTTAAAGCAGTTCAAGGAATG